>MU226454.1:160697-180940 GCA_018584345.1 Thuja plicata
CACTTTGCATAATCTGAAAACACTCCTGTAGCTGATGCCTCTTATCCATCCCTTCGCATTCCAAATTTTTAGCATAAAGAACCAAGTGGTAACCTTATAATCATTTTAGCACTTAGGCAGTTTGATCGCAACTACGGCAACTGGCCTTCGGAACTGTCCTTGAAAACTGACATAATGATTTGATCAGACCTTGCCCTCTGACAGGCACATTCTCTGATCTATAAACTATCATTCCCCAAAATGGAATCTCATGACTGTACCCGAGTCGAGAGATATTAACCTTTGAAAATGTCATTTTTATTCTATTCCTGCAAACATACTGTCAAAAAATGATTTTTAATCGCCGTAATTGATTTTAAAAGGCTGACAAATGGATTAATAAGGGGCTCAAATCCGAACTGGAAGTAGTATGTCAGCTTTGCAAGACAATGCAAAAAGAAATTCATCAAAAGAATCAACCGGCCAAAAGTTATTCACTGGCAAAGTAGGGCATTTTGCAAACTTAACTCTTTTCCGCACTGCAAACTGAACAAACTGCCTTTGAAACTGAACTCATAGGGTCATCAAAAAGATCTTCCAGAAACCCAACCTCTGGAGCTTGATTGAATGTGATATGTAGAACATGACCCCTCAGTTGTCTTCCTCTGAAAAGAAACTTCTGAACTGATACCGATCTGCAAAGATAGCACTTTAACACTTCCTGAATTTTAACACAGTAAATATGCAGAAATCGGGTTTGAAATCGGCAAAGAAAAGTGATCAACTAGATTGGTCAAGGCTTGGGAATCTTCAAAGGAGTTCATTCCTAGGTCTATAATGTAGGTCAACCTTCAATTATCCAAAATTTTCACCCGGGTACAGACTTTCAAGACCTCAAAGTAGGTCACTTACCAATTCTGAACTTGAATACACAGGAAATCAGAATTAATCACTGTCAGAGTGGTTCTTGAAAATTTATCATCTGATTTCATAAAGATCTGCAGACTGGAACATATGGAGTGTGTGACCACTGGAACACAGTACAAAAAGAATTTTCTCAATTGGGTGAATTGGTCAAAAGTTATAACATGTCAAACTGGGCTATTCAGATTTCTAGATAAGACAAAAATGCAGACAATTCATGAACAACCAACTTTGGGAAGTATGAAAACTTATCAAACAGATTTGGAATGATCTAAGGTTTAAAACATAAGCTCTCTGATATGCATGGAAAACATTCCCAAAGTGATGGTTTATGAAACTCAACAGGGTGTAAGATACTTAGCAGCAAAGTAGGCTCCGGACAGCAAATTGACAATTAAGCAACATGCAGATTTAGGTGACCCCCTCAAAATGACTACTCCCTAAACATGTCAGAATTGGAAATCAGAAGCTGGGACCCACTGCATATGTCAAATGGAAGGCATTAAAGCCTCTTCCAAATTTGTATCTAATGAAAATCATCCGGGCACCTTAATCAATCACTCCAACTGAGCCTTAAACAGAATTTTCAAGGGTATTCACTTTTGCTCAACTGAAAAATTTAACATAGTGACTCCAAATTTGTTCCAAATTTAGGAGTACCAACACAGCACACAACCATCAGTAGCACACCCTCAACATATCCCCTTCTTAAAAATCAAAAACCCAAAACTAGTAACCACATGCCCCAACTTCACCACGAAATTGGTAACTAGCCTGTGATCACCACCAGACCCCAACTTCACAATGAAATTGGTAACTAGCCTGTGAACATTAGTACCAGTAAAGTTCTTAAACAACTTAACAAAAGCATAAAACCAAATAACAGTCTTACGACCAACATACTTAAAAAACAACTTTAACAACTGGCCCTTAACGATCGACCACCAGTAGCAGCTAGAGAAAAAAAAATCAAAAAAGAACAAAAGGAGATCACTTGGGGTTTCCCCCCTCCATTAAGCAGCAGTTTCAACCAGTCCTCCGCAAGAAACTGGAAGAGCTTCCCATCGTTCTTTTCCTCCTCAGAAGTCTTCAAATTCTCCAAGTGCAGAAGTTGCAGAGTCGTAGCCACCGAATGCATCACTTTGACGAAGAATTCCGCAATTCTATTGAAGCTCTCACCCAGCTCCCTAATTTCCTCCTTCATCATCTGAAAGTCATTTTTCGAGCCCAAGCCCTGAATTAAGTCATGTAGCTGCTTAATGTCACCTTTCATTTGATCCAGGTCGGCCTTAACCTCCTCATTACTTTCCTCTGGGGCCCCATCCTTATTTCCCCCCATTTCCTTCTTAGCCGCAGTAACCTCCGGCTGGCCCAAAGGCGAGGTTGTAGTAAGCAGCGACTCCGTCATCTACTCCCCATCAAATTCTTTTTGGAGAAGTCCACCATGGGCAATTTAAAACTAGCCGAAATCTAGGTAAATTCCTGGGTTTTCTCACTTCCCTCCTTAGTCGGGGTACCTTTACCTTTGTCTCTGTCTACGCTTTCCTCCTCCATTTTGATTTTTTTCCCTTTTTTTTTTTCCTCGCTACTTCCTTTTTTCCTCCCTTCTTCCTCCTCTGAATCCCCCTCTTCCTCTTCAACTTCCCGGTATCTTTTCGTGATCACCTTCTATTTAACCCGTGGGTTGGATGCTATTCGGTGGGACCTAATCCTGCTATCCTTGTCTTCCTCTTCCTCCTCTGATTCAATGTTTATTTGAACTTCTCCCACCAGACCAAATTTGTCTTGTTGTGAGTTCTTGGGCTTATTCATCGCGGGAGTAGGCATTTTGGAGGACAAGGTGGGTTGAGACTGGGAAGCCATTATCTCATTAGGATTATTAGCAGTGGGGGTGATAATTTCCTGCAAAGTAACAAACCTAAGAGGGCACAAAGCACGATGAAAATTGTAAAGATGCAGAATAAGGCCTTGGTGGAGAATGCAGAAGTTTTGCTTCATTTTTTCTTTTCCCTCACATCAACCACCGAAGACTCCAGCGAGTGCAGTAGAAAAAAAGGAAAATAATTTCTTCATTGTAATGGAAATGGTTTAATAGAGGGAAGTGATAGTTGTAACAGGCCCCAAACCGACCTTCAAGGGTAAGGTATCTCATCATAATCAAGCATACCTCGTTCTAGGGATCGGACAACTCGTCGCATTTGAAGCCACCACGGAACTGAACAGGGATCTCTATCTTTTTGAAAAATCTTTTGACGCTCGTATCATCCCTACTTTTAGACACCTTCTTCCACTTCCTATCTTCCATAGAAAGCCTCGTGGTAACCTCTTCATTGATTTTGAAGGTTATACCATTAATGGTAACCTTACGTTCCTCCCAAGAATCCACAAGCTGCATAGAAATAAGCTCATCACTCCCCTCCATGGCTTCCATGTAAGGGTAAAAACCACCCTCCTTCAAATATGTTACAACACATGGGTTCTTGAGAAACCCATCTTCAATTTTTGGCGGTTCCACCTGGACCATGTCGCCACCCATCTCAATGATGTTCTCAGAAAGAAGCTCCTCTTCTTGAGGCTCCAAAGACATCACACCCATTCTACCACCACACAGACCAGCCCTATGCCAACCCCAATTCAGATATCCAACGCAACACACCCACCTCAAGCAACCAGTTTTGCAGAAGACAGAATTCCAATTAGTACTAATACTAATCGCTTTAATTGCAGGATGGTAACTCGACTCACATGAGGTACTATTCACATGGGTAGCCGTAATGAAGGCAATACAAGCCCATGAGAATAAATGATTGCGTATCTTGGATATAAAACGCCATTAAAGCCTGACCATCTTATCAGGAATCTCAAGTCTTGTGCCAATCTCCACGTCGATATTGCTCTTAAGAGTGCCCGTACTTTCAACCATAAAGGTAATAATTACCCATCTTATCAACAATTTACTAAAATTAAGTATCTTTCCTATTTCACTTTTGAATTTTGAATTCGCGCTGCGCCTCGTGACACTACAAGCCGCCTTTCTCCTCCAATTAGTGTCATCCTTGTACCTCATCATTTAATTCCCTTCTTCCTTTCTTTCTCAACGAGAAAATTAGTATGCTCCGTCAGTGAATTCAAATTTCTCCAGCACTTGGCTCCGTGCATAGATAAACCAATGGCAGCCAGTGCATCCGCAATCACATTTCCTTCTCTGTAAATGTGTTGCAATTTAAATTCCTCCAGCCTAAGGAGGAACAACCAGATGTCCTGCAGCAAATTAGACATGTTCTAGCTAGCCCTGAAGTTCCCCTTGACTAGCTCAATCACGATTTTCGAGTCACCCTCGATAATCAATTTCTTGATTCCCACGGTAACTGCCACTTTAAGCCCCCAAAGTAAGGCATAGATTTCTACCACATTCTTGGTACCCAACCCAAGATTAACCGCATAAGCAATAATCATCTTCCCAAGGTGGTATCTAATAATACCTTCGCCTGCTGCAATCCCACCACATGAAGCCCCATCAAAATTTAGCTTGAAGAACATCTCATCCGGGGGGGCCAATGAGTATTCCTCCTCGTAATCACCTTTGAGTTACCAAAAACAAAAAATGAGTTAGGGAGCTACCAAACCAGAGCCAGTCTATAGTCCAAATCCTTAGGGGGGTATTGAGGAACTCTCCACCGGCAAGTCTCCAGGCTTTTTCTTAGCAAATTGATAGCAGAACACACCGTCCCCTCCACACCAGTTTCCTCCCCCTAAAACACTCTATTATTCATTTCCTTCAACAGGCTCCAACACACATGCGAGGGTTGTTAGAATAACTGAGAAAGGGGGGGGGGGTTGAATCAGTGGCCTTAGCAATTATTCCAAAAGATTGAACCAAAAACTTACCTCTCAAATATAATACCTTTAGTTATCTTATAGTCCCAATTTCATCAAGATGTATGCTATAAATAATCTTAACAAATATAAATTGCTCGGTAAGATATACTGTTTATCTTTTCTGGACTTTTCCAAGTAGCAGCAAATATACTCAGTGTTAACCGACCAATCTAGTTTCAATAATGTGTAAAACAAAATATCAATGCAATGAAACATATACACATTTGACACAGATTTTAACGTGGAAACCCAATATGGGAAAAACCACCTGGAACCGGTAACCCAAAATATTTTCACTCTTTTGAAGTGAGCTCGGTGAAGAGCCAACCCTGTTAAAGGTTACAATACAATGTGTTAAGTGCGACCTTGTTAGAGGATTCGAAACCAACAGTTTGTCTTTTGTCATAGCACTCACTATGTTGTCAACAAGAAAACCTTTTGATACTCTTGAGTATCTCAATACAATAAGGACTGTTAAATCCCACTCGGTTAAGAGATTTTATGAATCAATGGTTAACTGATACAGTAAATGATCTGTTCAAAATACAACTTTGATTTGCAAGTATTAAGATCTATTGTTAGTCCAATAATACCTCTCTAATCAATAAATACTTCAGTTCCTTTGCTTTCTTTCTTTATTTTGCTCGGTGAATGCTATGTCCTCTGTTGCTTGGTGTCTGCAGAATTCCTTGGCTTTGTTCTTCAACCTATATGATTAGATCAGCATGAAGAGTTCTATCTTCACACAAAATATACTTAGCATTCCTCTCTTTGATAATGAATTCCTTGTCTCTTTATATAGACATTATTAGCCACTCAATCTCCTTGTTTTTGTCGTAGATCTCTCCTTGATCCGTAAAACTCACCATGATTTGCTTTATCCCATAAAGCTCTTATTTAGTTTTATTCCGTAAATCTCTCCTTGATAACTGTGAATAAAACACGCTTTTAATCTCCTTCCTTGCTTTAGCCTAACTGATCGTTGATAATAAATCAATTAACCAGTCAATCCCTAAATTGTAGCTGTGTCAGCTAAGCAATTTTGTTGTTCTTTAACTCCAGTTATGTTCGGTCATTAACTCCAGTTATTCTCGGTAATTAACTCTTGCTCGGTAACACTTGCTCGGTTACTGTTGTGCTCGATATGCATTGTGAACTGCTCAGTGTTCACTGTCACTCGGTGTATACATACCTTTTATGTTTTACCGACCACATAAACTTTGTCTCTTCAGATCTTCAAGGTTATGACAATATGTGTATGAACAATCAAACCATATCAAGTTGACATCAATGAAAATACAATCCATTAACTGATTTAATGTCTTGCATTCACTTTTGCAGCTTGGTGATCATCAACTTATCATCTTCAAACATTCAATTAGTTATAGTTCATGAGGGGTAACATTTACAAGAGAAGACAAATGAGAAAATGTACCGAAGAATGACCCCAATTGATGACAAACTGATCAACATTCTCCAAAAAAACCCAATCCAGCTGCATTTTGCTCATTATTTTGGACCACACCTTAGACGCAGAGGGATTTAACTCAATGTTGCTGAATAGTTAGTTGTTGATATAGTTAGAAGAATAAGTCATCATATTTGTAGGAAAATGATATTTGTGTAATGAGATTCAATAGCATTTATGACCAATATCGTTGGCACTTTCTATAAAGTCTAGGGTGGTCTAGAATTATGTGGTTAAGATGATATTGGATTCTACCTAGATTATAGACATAGAAATAGAGAAAGATTTATGTTATTGCTATCAGTATTATTAATGCAAGTGAATGATGGAGATCTATCTCAGTTAAGTTCTTGATTGCCTGATATTACAACCCTTCAAGCAAGGGCCACTTGAGGTGAAGTAATTCTCCTATTAGATTAGATTAGATATTAGTTTATTTAATGATAGTAATTGCATTGTTTAATGACGATGTAGTCAAGTTCAGAGGATCCAATATAGGACTATCCAAACTTGTAGCCAACAACAAGAACAACAACGGAAACCAAACACAACACAAACATAACAACTTATATTATCTCTAAATCTCAATTATATGCAACATGTCGGGCTGTAAGGCCTTCCTGGTTATGGCCAATATATTAACAATTTCAACAAGATCTCACATGATCCAACTTCACCAGCCTACCCTACAACTAAGTGGAAGAAACTAGATCTAAACTTGTGCTCACAAGCCACCAAGCAATCTTACAAGTTTCTTTCTCACCCACTTACTATTGTATGCTATCAACTTGCTCTCTCTTCTTCTGTATCTGCTTCCTAAAATGCTAGGTACACAATCCTTATATACAACACAACCACAAGCCAACTTCACAAACAAATATTAAATGATAGTCGACCCAATACAATCCATGATGAATCATATTAAATGACCCAGTCAACTGCAAACAAATAATAAATACATAGAAGAAAGCACCAAATCAGATTTAGGTCCACACAAGATTCAATGCATCAAATCCACACGCCTCGAAACTCTGCACAATCCCAACAACCCCTCAAATTACGAATACAATCTCCAATGTCCACCCAATCCATAAAAGCCAGTGGGTGAACTCATCAACCGAGACCCCCAAGTCGGTACCGAGGACAAACAAAGCCACCGAGTCCATTCGGTGAATCAGTGCTACCAACAGACATCGAGTCCGTTTAGTGAAGCAAAACACTCCTTCCACCGAGAAACGAGCACCAAAACGACCGAGAACAACCAGACTCCATCGAGCTTTGCCAACTCACCTACCGAGCACCAAATAGAACTTAAACATATTTTGGTCGACACAAGATTTCCAAATTCCCTAGGATACTCAATGATCAATTGTTTCTTCAGTTAGTTAATGGTCAATCAAGTTGATATCTTCTATTGTTTCTTTTTTAATTTTAGTATCTCATTCATACATATATTTTTGCTAGTTGACAAGTATGTCTAGTAGCTACTATTGTGTTTACTGCACCCACAATCATTATTATGCAAGATAGACTCGTGTTAGGATTTCTTCTCCTTGTTCAATTGCTTTCTTAGGTTGATTGTATTTATAAAATCAATAGAAGACCCTCTATTGCATATACAATGCCAACATCATCCAAACACACACGTCCTTGGCTGATAATTAAATGAACCTCCTTTAGAGAAAAATGAAATCTAATTGGGGATCAATTGCAACATTAGGAGAGCGTATTGATCTATCAACACCAACTATTTACACATATTGGAGACCAATCATTTCTGGCGCCATTTTTGGAGAGGATGCAAAGGGTTAGTATTTCTAGGATATATTTTCTTTCTTGTTATTTACTTATATTAAAGTAATTGTTTTGTTTCTAAGCATTAGTATCAATAAAATTCAATTCTAGTTTAAAACACTTTACTAACAAGTGCAAGAAGGCAATCAATAATCTCTCAACTTATATTGTATGTGGTAGTAGGGAGATGCATTAGGAAGGTTCTTTCCCTCTGCTAAAAGTACATAAGACATATTGGCTACGATTACTAGATCACTAGACATTTTTTTATTTAACAAGAGAACCAAAGGATAATATTAACATGACAATAGGAGGAGAAAATCCTTTTAGATACCCTATTCAACTAGACCGTTCAAAGCCCACAAGAAAATACCTTCAATGAATAATTAGGTGGTATAAAATCCTAGAGACCTTGTTACCTTTGTGTTGAAAACACCACAAGACTAAGGGCAAGGAGTAGTGGTGGTGAATCAGTCTAGAGAAAAGTCTTAAACTTTTTCTGTCACAAGCACTTATTAATTATCTTTATCCAACTAACCATCAATGAAATAGAAAGAAATAAACACCACACATATGAACACCTAATATTTACATGGAAAACACAATGTGGGAAAAAATGAAATGAAAATCACACTCACTATATGAATAATTGAATACAATGTTTTAAGCCAAGGACCAAGGTAGCTCACTGCTCTTTATTTGGACTTGCATGCTAAGGCACACAGCTCTAGGGTAACATACAAAGAACTTCCAATGCTCATACACATGATCCTAGGGCAAGATACAAAGGGACTTGCAAACTGAAGGACACTACTCTAGGGCAAAATACAAATTTGCACAAGTTGCCAAAAGGACTCACTGTCTTCTAGCAAACACATGAATATGACGAATTGAAATGAATAAATTATCTTCATAATGTAACTATCCTCAACCACTTTCTCAAGTGAGAAATATCATGTTGAACACAATACTCATGTTCATTGCCTCAAAATTTGTCAATCTAAAAGATATCATCCAAGCACATCACAAATTGCTATCTAAAATTTTTCCCTTTTAGTTCCACATTATTCACTCTCACTCCGCACTTAACTATCCACATATCTATTTATATCAACTTAAGCACCAAAACCCTGAACTATGTCAACCACACTAGGAACAAACATTATTTATGCAAAGTTGGCGACCATGAACAAGACTAAAACACATCACAACATGTCTTCGCAAGTTAATTCATATGACCCACATGCAACACAAAATCCTCTAAGGTTGACATCAAACGTAATGTGTAGATAAACATTAAAGTACATTAACCAATCAGCTTAAAACCATCCTCTGATGTGCATAACTTAATGCAGATCTCCACATGAAATAGTAAAACCCATAACAACCTCTTAACTCAACCTCTAATACATATCTATACTGAATGATCATACTTCAAGTAAGATAATCTATTTAGTTGGTCAAGATCAACATAGATAGTAATGTTGAACAACATAACTTCACTTGCAAAACAAACCAACATACAATTTCTGAATTTGAACATTGCATCAACCTTCTGAGCATGTCCATCAAGCCACAACACTTAAACCAACACTAGAGAGCAGTGTAGAGTATTCTCTGAACTGGTCCTAATAGACATCCTCACTATCAACAACTGCAACTTACAACTTCACCATATGAATTGTTTGGGACTTGAAAACATAATGGTGTAACACTCATAAAACATAGACATCATATATAGAACCACAAGCCATAGTCTCCAAATACAAAGAAATGTGAAGCGTTCTCCCATAATGACTTCAAATATTCTTTCCCACATATTCAAGCTTTCCATACTATCACCTTCCTAAAACATCACATACTAACACAACATCATCACCAAACATCATAACATTATTTTAACACCCATTTCCAGAGCTCTAGTAGTCACCACACATTACGAAACTAATACTCCATTGGGTTGACATCAATGTACATAGTAGGTTTTCAACAATGAAAACACTAAACCATATTAAAAACACTTTGAGTTCTCTATATTAGACCAAAAGAAAGTCATTGCACTTAATAAAATACCCCTGTTAGCCCTACCTAATTTTTATGGCCTCATCACAGAAGATCCTAATACATTTCTATCCAAATTTGATGTTCTATGTTGAGGCATGTGCCAAGATGGGTGACCAAAAATGGGTCTTACGATACCACATCTTGTTTGGAATCATCAAACTTTGAACTTGAATGAGAAAATAAAGGTAGTTACACTCAAAATTTGAAGATGAAACAACAAAAAGAGTTGAAGTGCCCTGAATCTACTTTCTAAACTACAAATCTATTTTGAAAATGGTGGAGATTAAGGGTTTCAAAAAGGGGGAGCACATAAAGTGGTCTTTTTTTTCACAAAAAATATAACATAGCATTTGGTGTGCTCCCCCTAAAATATCACCTTATTTTTTTTAAAATCACTCAAGTGAAAACTTGGCTAGTACCATATAGTTTATCCCATTTTGGCTAATTTTTAATGAATATATGATTTGTTACTAATTTTTGAAGTGTACACATCCTAAAAAATAAAAATTTGTTCCTGCTCCCCCCTAAATTTTTTGAAAACTAATTGAAAGTCAATTTTTTTCTATCTATGTAGAATGGAGTCTAGTTTCTAAAGATGTAATTTGTTACAAAATTCAATGAACAAGCAAAAATCTATATTCGAAATACAACATGTTAGTTTTTGACAAAAAAATAGACACACTAACAAAAGAAATTAGAGATGAAAAGTTTAACATAATCAAAATTTGAAAAGGAAAAAATATGGTTAGAAATCTTACAAAGAGCTTACCAACATCGTGGTATTTTTTGTTTATATTGAACACATGCAAACTTGACAAAGAGCATGAAAACAAATGAGAATGTTTTCATATTTTTAGAAAAAAAAAAAAAAAAACATGTCTTAGGCCTGTATTGCCCATCCAAGCCTTTGTGTTGGATTCCCAAGGAAAATCCAAGCCTAAGGCTTGACATTTCCCAAGGAGTACTATTTCACACATACCAAGATAAAAAACTATAACTTTTACATATGATGTGCACCAAATATGACACACACCAAACATTAAAGTTGCAATTTTTAGTTTGGTATATGCCAAATTGGGCGCTAGCCAAATATTTTACATTAGTAATTACTCTCTCTCTCTCTACCCTAGTTTGACTAAGGTTTAGAGTTCAGGGTTTACGATTGATCCAATCATTTGTGTTAGATTTCCAAGGAAAATCCAAGCCTAAGGCTTGACATTTCCCAAGGAAGTCTATTTGGCGCATGCCAAATTTAAAAAATGTAACTTTTACATATGACATGCACCAAATATGACACACAACAAATATTAAAGTTACAATTTCTAGTTTGGTATGTGCCAAATTGGGCGCTAGTAATCTCTCTCTCTCTCTCTCTCTCTCTCTCTCTCTCATTTGACTAAGGCTTAGAGTTTAGGGTTTATGATTGATGATGGATAGTTAAGGTTTTATGATTGAATCCCTCTCTCTCTCTCTCTCTCTCTCTCTCTCTCACACACACACACACACACACACACACATACAACCCTATACCCAATACCCAGTATAAAGGTGGACTGGGTGAAGGACTATCTTTTCAACAATGAAAACACTAAACCATATTATATTTTTAATGTCCAAAATTAATGGAGACTTCATTCATCAAGATAACCAAAATCAAAATTCTTGATTCAATGCAGTCTTTATGTCCTAGAAAATAACATTTAACAATATGTGAATAATGAGGGAGCTAAATCATTTAGTCTCCATCTATTGGCATCCTTGAGGGAAAGCATTTATTGGGACAACAAGTGGAATCAAGGGATACTTGACTGCATTCCCTCAATATTTTGTGGAGATTTTTGCTCTCTTGTGAGTAGTGTGACAGGGGATTATCCCACAGTGATATCATATTACTTCAATTACCTCCCTATTCATATTCCTCTTATTTGCAATTTATTATTTGTCATTTTTTGTATGGATTCAATATAAATTCTCACTTTGTGTAATTAATTGCATATAGTTAGTGATCTGGGACCCATAGTAGGTAGTTCTGAAGCCAAACTTGTACCTTCTTCAGTGAACAAGTGAAACAAGCTAATAGGAGATAATCCATGGGCTGCAAAAAGTATTGCTAAAAGCATTTGATAGTGAACTTGATTTATTTATGAGTATTCCACTTGTAGCAATGGATATTACCAATATTATGGTCCACATATATGTCATTGATCTATTTATGATAGTCCCTTTATAGCAATTTTATCTATATTAAAACAAAAATATGAAGTTCAGCGCTATAGTCCACAGATATCTAAAAATTGGTTGTACATTGAAATACAATTTAACTTGATCCTATAAAGGCTTATTGCATGTAAACCAAGCCAAAGGAGGGATAACAACAAATAAAATAGTCTCAATTGTCAAAAACCATATCATAAGACCATATCAAACCCAACTTAACTAAAAAAAAATTATTTTTAAAAATAAATGAATCTAATAATGTAGTTGGCATGCATCAACTTGATACCTTATTCCATCTCTAGTAGTCTATTCTTTCCAATCTAAAAAAAATTATGAATTAGAATTAAATGGTTGCATGGAAGCTCCTTGAAGAAATCTTAAAGAGATGTTTATTTCAAAGAAAAAACGGTCAATCTGGTGAGCTATCACTAATGACAAGACTCGTTAACTACATGCTCCAAAACTAAGAAAGGAAAAGGAAAATGAACATATGATTAACATGCACAAACATATCCACATAATTATGTTGAACACACCCCAAGATTGGAGGGGTGAATCATTATTCATCATAAACTTATAACCTTTTCAATCACAATTCCACATCAATTAACCTTAACGAATTAGGAGAAAAGAAAGTTAAATCAATGAACACCATATACATGAGAACACCAACTTTATGTGGAAAAACCAAGAAGAGAAAAACCATGGGCAGATCTAACTCACACCAAATGAAAAAGGTATATAATAAATGTTTTAGGCTCATAGCCAAGAAACCTCAGTGTTCCCTATCTTGCAGGCTAATGCACACTACCTAAGGGAAATATATAAAAAAAATTCAGAATCAGATGCAGTTCCTCAACACAAGATACAAAACCACCAAGAAGGACTCATTGTCTTCTAGTAGGATACATGAAAATTATAAATCAAGATGAACAACCCTTCAACATACTCCCTCCAACAATTCTCCAAGAAAGATGTTATCCTTGAGTCACTGCCCCAAGTAACCAACTTCAGGAGAATCACCAGGCACATATTCGTTGTCTTAACATTAGTATACCAATTGATATGATTGTGAAGGCACACCAACCTGTAGACATCTAAAATTGTCCCTGCACAGTTATATTAATTTAATTAATATTCTCTTAGCATTATAGTTAATTCTAGTTAATTAACTTTTTTTTTTATATTAATCTATTGATTTAATTAAATTTATTTAATTAAATTAATTCATTATTCTATGGCATCTAAAATTAATTTAAATACCCTTCCCTAATATATTAAATTTACATTTAATATATGATTCTCCACAAAATCCCCATTTAAATAAATTTTGATTTATTTACTCCCTCCACATTATAATATTCTACTAAGCTATGATTAATCTAAATCTAATTTAGATTAATCCTAAATATAACCTAGATTCCTAATCTATAACCATCAATACCCCCCTAAGCCTACTCCTCTAATTAATCTTAGATTAATTAGAGTAATTTTATAATTCCTACAACAATTAATCTCCTAATGGTGCTCACACATGTGTGAACACCCCTCCTATGGGAGTTGTCCATTTCTTTTGCCTAAAATAGCCCAAGCCATTTCTCTTGCATCTTGTCTCCCCTTTCCTCTTTGGAAGATGCTCAACATGTGACTCACTCTGGGTCTCCCACCCTCTTACACTTGTCATTGAGCCATCATTTTCAAGAGTTTCTCACACATGTGTGAGCAACTCTCTATTGGTTTACGGAGATGGGGGTGAATCAAAAAACTATGATAACTTAAACTTTAAAACTCAACTCTGCTTCAAATCGGTAAAACAAACAACAACAACAACAACTGAATCACCAATAACTTCAATAACTAAATAAATAATTTGAATAAACAGTAAATACCATGCACATAAATTATTCAACACACATAACACCCAATTAATGAGGAAACCCAATTTGGGAAAAACCTTTGTGGGAATTCTCACCCACAAATGAAAATACTCTTCTGCAGTATGCTTGGTTAAAAGTCAATCCTATTAAAGATTACAGTGCACGTTGTTATATGTGACCCTAATAGGAGATTTACCTCAGACCCATTAAGATCTTCACCCTGTTAGGACTGGCCTAGTTAGAGGGCTTTGAACACTCTTTTAGAATGTTACTTTTCTCAAGGATTTTACAATAAGACTGTTAATTCCACTCGGTTAAGATATTTCTCTATTACAAATGTAAATAAGAAATAATATACAAATTGATTTGTAATACTACAAATACCTCTTTCTTGATCAGATCCTTTATGCACTCTCTGACTAGTGACATCAACACTTCATCAATATTTGCTTTAGATTAAGATTTACACCTCTTTTCTCTTCACTGCTTCACTCGGTAGCACTTCAACACTTCAACTTGCTAGCCCCTATGTTATTCAAATTCATCCTTTAAATAGACTCTATTTTTGCCTCTTAATCTCCTTGATTAGGTTTTCCTTCAGTCACTCTTAGTTGTCAGATAAAATTTTTGAGCTTGATTCAATGAATTTGATACTAGTGAACTGCTTAGAATATCCTCAGGACTTGTACTTTGCTCAGAATGAGTATCAACAATTTTTCCACTTAATCTTTACCATTTATCTTGACCTTGAATTTTCCTATGCGTAGATCTTGTAACTAACTTCTTCATCCTTGGAATCTTCCAGATCACTGTGACTCACCATTAAATGTATTCTTATCCTTGTTTCTAACACTTGTTCCCGCTCAATAACTAACTCTCAGCTCGATAACTAACATGCACTACTCGATGCCTAAATGTCTTAGTTTCTTGACCGAATTGCACAACCCTTTACCGACAGACTTCTTTGTGCTCAGTAACTGAGCTATTTAGCTTACCAACTCCACCAATCTTCTTTACTGACTTGATAAAGTAGAAAACAATTATCTCAATAGTACCTTATCATTGTTTGATCTTTATTAATTGCCCAATTAAATCAACTCTGAAATATATGGCAATTCCATATGAACTAGAAATAAATTGCTTGACATCGATGAAAAAATAACAAATAATCTAATTATTTCTATAATCTTGTATACCTTTGATCTCGATCTTCATCATTATCTCCATTAGTTGAGTAACAATCTCCCTCTTTTCCATTGATGGCAACACTGTTAATTGATAATGACATACTTTGATATCTTTGTTTTATCTTTACTTCCTCTGAGCTGTTTGATCTTGTCCTCCCTTTGTTTTCATTTCTCATTCTCTCTTTAACATCTTTCACTCATTCTCCCTCAATCTTTGTATTCTTATTCTCCCTCTTTCTATTATTATATCATCAATCATTCATTCTCCCTCTTTGAAAACAATGCCAAAGGTGCATACTCCTGAAAACTTATTCAGGAAGCAGATTATACCTTGCATGTACTGATAACTCATTCCATATGTAATTATTTGTCACAACTTTAGGCATCACCTAAAGTGTGAATACTAGCATCAACTCACAAAATATATAGAATCTGAGAATTGATGCAGCATGCATCTTGCTCTAGTGAATTTTGGATAGGGGTAGGACCCCTAATTTACCTCTGAGATACTCAAAAGAATCCTTCGGTAGTGGCTTGGTAAATATATATACCAACTACTCCTTTGAATTCACATACTCCAACATCACATGCTTGTCTTGAACTTGTTCTGTCAAGTAACGATACTTGATAGAAATGTGCTTGGTCTTAGAATGCATCAACAGATTCTTTGATATGTTTATAGCTCTACTATTATCACAAAGAATAGTAACTAGATCGGTAATCTCCTCTTGCATACCTTCAAGTAATTGTTTGATCTGTACAATGTTTGCACACTTCATAGCTGCAACAACATATTCAGCCTCAGTAGTAGACTGTGATATACAACTCTGTTTCTTATTCAGCCATGTCACTAATCTTTCTCCTAAAAGGAAATCTCCTCCACTTGTACTTTTTCTATCGTCAATGTTTTCACCCCAATCAGCATCAATGTAGACCTTCAACTCAAGATTTCCTCCTTTCTTGTATAGTAGTCTAAAATCTTCAGTTCCTTTCATATATCTAAATATTCTTTTGACTACAGACATGTGTGATTCTTTTGGATCGATAGAAAATCTTGCAACAATACCAACTACATGAGCAAAATTAGGTCTTCTATGTACAACATATTGTAACTTACCAATCATTGATCGATAGAGTGTCTCATTCACTTCCTTTGACTCATCTTCTTTTGATAACTTGCAACCAGTAACCATTGATGTTCCAACCGGTCTTGAGTCTTCCATCCCAAAAGTCTTTAGGATCTACTTGATGTAATTTTATTGTGTGAGGTAGATCCCATCCTTGACTTGTTGAATCTGTAGTCCAAGAAAGAATTGTATCTCCCCTATGATGGACATTTCAAATTCCTTTCTCATCTCTTGAACAAAAGATCTGCATAATGTGTTATTGCCTTCAAAAATAATATCATCAACAAATATTTCAGCAATCAAAATATTGTTATTAATATCACATTTTAGATACACATTATTGTTGTCACTTGTTCTTTGAAGTCCAATCTTGATTAGATTGTTAGATTATTATTACTTTATGCTTATTAATTAAATCATATTGATTTAATTATATAAGTTTCTATTACTCTAGTTACTTAAGCTTCATTTAGGTGCATTATTAATTAATTATTAATTAATAATTTGCAACCTAGCTTTTCCCTTTAGGGTTTCTATCTCACCTTTTATAAGGTTGAGCATTGTACTTTTTCATTATCGCTTATGCATTTTTCACATTTGAGAGCACTTTTTTTCGGTCTCCATTTTTCTTCTCTTGTAACAAGTTATTGGCTAATAGGTTCTTCTTGGGTTGTGTAGAATTGAGTTTGATCAATTCTTTCTTGGTATCAGAGCTCAGATCTATGGCTGCTTGTTCTTGATTTGAAGGTTTTTGGAGCTTGAAGGGTTTCTGATTTTTAGAGTTTTTTGTTTATTGGTTTTGGGGGGTCTCTATTTTTTGGAGCATTTTGGACCAAAACTGACCTCATGGTTGAGTCCGAAAGGCCCAAAAACCTTAGGATTCATATAAAACATGTCCGATTTGGACACCGAAGCATCTGGAAAAAATTTTTTGGCCTACTAGGGCCGTACAGGGATGATTTTTCATGCAAAAATAAAAAAAATTTAAAAACTACATTTTTTAGCACACCCGGTGAGCACCGCCATCGTCGCACCGCCCGTGCACCACCCACAGCCTGCGCGCAACCCACCCACCACCACGCCACCGCCGGGTCCCACCGTCACTGCCCAGTTGCCACCGCTGCTCCACCTCCACCGCCCTGCCCGGCCGCCACCTCCATCGGCGTCGCCACCCACCGGCCACCCCCGCTTGACAAAACGTCAAGTGACGGCCATACGGCCATCAAATTTTTTTTTGGGCCTGTATTTTTCCAGCAGGCTTGCATTTTGGGAGTACTTGTGCTTTTTTGGTCCTACAGGGCTCATACAGACTCAAAATTTGACATATCATATATCAACAGAAAGGTCTTTCTGAGCCTGTCACATTGGTGTAGGTTTCATTTCTTTATTCTTCCTTTTTGATGTTGTTTTTGAGCTTCAAAGTCAAGGTACACAAATTTATATTCTAAAGCATTTCTTGCTCTTTCTTTCTTTCAAGCTTTCAGAATTGTACTGGAATTGGGTTTTATCGATTGCGGGGGGTGTTCTTTCTTGATTTTCTATCATTTATCTCAGAAAAAAAAAACATTGTATCACATAAAACAAAACCCCTTTTGCATCTTCTGTTTAGTTCTGAAAGAAAACATAATTAAAAAATCAGTCAAAGCACAGGGCACTATGGCAGACACAGCATCTGTTGCGCTTCTCACTCCACATAATTACCATGTGTGGAAGCCACAAATTTCCAGACTCCTCATGTCACGAGGTTTATGGTCCTGCCTAGATACAGTTCAACCAGTTCTTCAGAGGCCTTATGAGGCTCTTATGCACAGAAATAGGATGGATGAGGCAATGGGCATCATTGCCATGAATATTTTAGATGGGTTGTTGTTCCACCTGGATGGTCTGACCACACCCAGGGATATGTGGGACAAGTTTTCCACCTTGTTTGGCACCATGAATTAGTTCAGGATTCTCTAGATAGATGCAGATTTCACCTCCTTGGTACTTGAATCATTCACCAGCATTGAGGACTTCTTGATGAAGTTCAAGTCTCTTCATTCTATTTTACAGGTTGCTGGCAAGACAAAGTCAGATGATGAGTGTATCTTTCTAATACTCTCAAAGCTTCATGGCCCTTATCAAATTTTCACTTCTACCTTCTACTCCACTATGGATGCACTGGGTGCACGTCATGTTATGCCCTCTTTTGAGACCTTTTGGGACAGGTTAACTCGTGAGCAGTCCAAGATTAGTCAGATGGATTCTCTTACAGGTTCATAGTCATAGGCATTGCTTGCAAAGTCATCTTAGGATACACAGAAGCCAAAGAAGATATCTGATTCCTCTTCTCAACACTCTACTGGCCCACCATCTTCTTCTAAGAAGGAGAAATAGAAGACTTAGAACTCCACATGTTCCTATTTTCAGAAGGGAGCTCATGATGAGTAAACTTGTTTTCAGAAGAGATTCGATGGCTATGAAAAATAGATTGCAGATTTGCAAGCTCTTCTTCAGAAGAGCAATGTTTCCTCTCCATCCTCTCCTAGCTCATAGGGGTCTTCTTTTTAGTCTTCTTCCACATCTTCAACATTTGGACAGGGTCATGCATTACGAGCATCTGTTGCATCCCCTTCACAGGTCCCTTGGATACTGGATTCAAGTGCTTCTCACCATATGGCATCTTCTCAAGATTTGTTCTCTTGAGGCTTCTCCTATTCCTCACATTCTCATGGGGAATAACACTGTACAGACAGTCTACAGGACAATTTCGGTCAGCATTCAGGATGGCACATTCAATGATGTATTGTATGTTCCATCTCTATCTGCTAACCTTCTCTTGATTTATCAGATTACACGTAGTGGGTCAGGGAAGACAGTTGAGTTCATGGTAGATTCAGTCTTCATCAGGGATAGTGTGATAGGAGGCATTATTGCTACAGGGATAGTTGATCATTCCACCCATCTCTACACCTTCTCTCACTTTGGTCCACCATCTCCATTGTTGGAGCACAACTATCCTCTTTCGAGAGAGCATCATGAGGTGCAGTCAGGTCACTTGAACCTTTGTGTTGTTCCCAAGACCAATGTTGTAACTGCCACACCACATCCTGAGGCATACTTTTCTCTTCAGCAAGATTCTTCTTCAGCACTGCTTGACCCTCCAGCTCCATTCATTGAGCCACCAGGTGCAGTTGTTGAAGACTCTACAGAGGACATTCATCTCCTCTTTGATGACAGTGTCAGCACACCTGTCATACCACTTACATTGGGGATTCCCTTTCAGGATCCTCATGTCTACTCCTTTGAGCATCAGCTCGGCCTTCCAGTGACACCTCAGCTTTCGAGGTTCCCTCGATAGTGTCCACTGACTTTCATTCCTCTGCATTGGAGTCACAATGGTTTGTTCATTGATCCAAGGGTTCTTTCATTCTGGGGGGGCTTTAGAGCCTCAACCCTCTCTCATAGGGGGGTTGGCAGCACGCATTTTACTTATGTCTTTGAGAGAGTCTCTTGAAGTCATTCTTTTTGTCTTTGCTTGCTTTTATATCTCTTTTTGGAGAGGATTTTTTCCCACTGGGTTTTCTCCTTTGTCTCTAGTTTATAGAGATTTCATTGTATTGGGTACCTGATCAGGCCTTGTTGCCGGGACCCATTTCTTGCTTTCATAGTTTTGCTAGGTCAGCTTTCTCCCTGCGTTCAGCTTAAGGGGGGGTGTTAGAGTATTATTACTTTATGCTTATTAATT
>MU226454.1:180990-222689 GCA_018584345.1 Thuja plicata
ATTAATTATTAATTAATAATGTGCAACCTAGCTTTTCCCTTTAGGGTTTCTATCTCACCTTTTATAAGGTTGAGCATTGTACTTTTTCATTATCGCTTATGCATTTTTCACATTTGAGAGCACTTTTTTTCTGTCTCCATTTTTCTTCTCTTGTAACAAGTTATTGGCTAACAGGTTCTTCTTGGGTTGTGTAGAATTGAGTTTGATCAATTCTTTCATAGATATGCATGTAACCTTTCATATCATGCTCTGGGTGCTTGTTTGAAACCATATAGTGCTTTGTGCAGTTTGCATACCATTTCCTTGTTAGTATTCTTAGAAAATCCTTCAAGTTATTCTATATAGACTTCTTCAAGAATACCATTAAGAAATGCAAACTTGACATCCATTTGATAAACTTTGAATCCTTTGTAAGATGCAAATGCTAGTAGAATTTGAACTCCTTCTAATCTAGCAATAGGTACAAAAGTCTCACCATAATCAATACCTTCTTCTTATGCATACCCCTTGCAAACTAGTCTTTCTTTGTTTCTGATTACATCTCCATGTTCATTCAATTTGTTTCTAAAAATCCACTTTGTACCAATAGCATTTTTATCTTTAGGTCTCGGTACTAAAGTTCATGTATTATTCTTTTCAATCTGATCTATCTCTTCTTTCATAGCTTTAACCCAATCTTCATTCTCCAATGCATCTTTTACTCTTCTTGTCTCTAATTCATAAATTAAGCATGTATTGATCTTACCTTTCTTCTTGTCATAATTCTAGCATTCTTTTCTCCAATAATCTTGCGCGGTGAGTGGTGTCTCCTCACATACTTATCTAGAACATGCTTAATAGTCGGTGGAATTTCATTTCCATCATTCGGTGATAGTTCCCTCTGTTCAACTTCCTCCTCGGTTTGTGCTTTTGATAATGTATTAGGAATCTCAGGTTGATCATATACAAATATTTGGTAGCCCTTAGGTTCCCTCTTATTGTCCTCATCATTTTTCTCTACAAATTCATCAATCCTTAAATTTGCACTTTCCACAATTTTGTTAATAGACTTGTTAAAGAATTTGTAAGTTTTTCTCTTTGTAGAATATCCTAAGAATATTCCTTCATCTCCTTTAGAAGAAAACTTACTATCTCTAGCATATTTTAGAATATAGAATCTACTTCCAAATACTTTTAAATAACTTACACTTGGTTTGTGGTCATACCAAATCTCATATGGAGTCTTGTTTGTACCTTTCTTCAGTTGTAATCGGTTAAGTGTATAAGAAAGAATGCTGACTGCTTCTCTCCAATATATTTTTGAAATACCCTTCTCAATCTTCAATTTTCTTTCATAGTCCACAATGGATCTATTTCTCCTTTCATCTATACCATTCTTCTATAGTGTCTTCAGTGCAGACATTTGTCTCTTTATTCCATGTTCATTGTAGAAGAGTGTAAACTCATCATAAGTAAACTCTCCTCCTCTATCAAATCTCAAACACTTTAGTTTTCTTCCTGTCTCTTGTTCAACTCTTGCCTTATACCACTTATACATTTGAAAAGCTTTAGATTTTTTTGTCAAAAACATGACAAACATCATTCTTGAACAATCATCAATAAAAAAAATAAAATATATATCACTATAGTATCTTTGTGTTCTCATAGGTCCACATTGGTCAGTGTGCACTAAGCCCAAAATTCCTTGGGTAATGTAAGATTTACTTGTAAAACTTGACTTTGACATTTTACCAACTTTACAATCTTTGCACATGACATTTTCAAATTTATTCAATCTCAATAGACCTCTAACTCTATCCTTTTTTCTCGCTTTAATTACGTTGTCAAAATTCACATGACATAACCTCTTGTGTCATAACCATGCATCCTCAACTATAGAATATAGAAAAATCTTAGTAGATGTATCAAGGTAAAATAATTCACCTTTGGATTTTTCTTGAGTGGCAATCAGAATCGTATTCTGATCAAATACTTTTACCTTTCCATTCTAAAATTCTAGTCGGTGTCCTGTATTGTTTAGTTGTGCCACACTCAATAGATTATACTTTAGTCCTTCAAGCCAATAGACATCATCACATCTGGTATTATTCAATAGAATTATATAACCTTTATCTTTCATAGGATATGGAGCATCATTACCAAATCTAACATAGCCTCCATCATGTTCTTCCATATTAATAAACTTAAGTGTGTCACCAGTCATATGGTGTGAACAACCACTACCTATAATACAAGTATCATTCTTTCTTACATGTGAGACTAGGGATTTTTATTCTTTCTTTTCTTCATCAGAATTATTCTTAATAGCAACATAAACAACTTCTTCACCATCATCATCATTTGTATCATCATTGGTTAGTCCTTCATTAGAAATATGACATGCCTTCTTACCTTTTTTTCTTGAAATCTCAAAATCTATTTTCTCTTTTGTTATCATCTTGGTTGTCTTTCTTATCATCATTGTCATTTTTAGGGCATCTAGAAGAAATGTGACCAATCTTGTTAAAATTAAAACATTTCAAAGGTGTCTTTCCTCAATACTTGCCTTTACCTCTATGTAGTCTTCTAGCTAGTAGAGCTGCAAACTCTCTTTCATTTGCTTCATCTTCAGCATACAGTTCTTCTAACTCACTCTTGCAACTATAAAACCTTTCACTGGCACTACTTGCACAACCATTACTAGGTCTAGACTCCCTAGAAATTCCAATCTTCAAAGATGATTTAAATGCAGACTCAATCCTAGCAGTGGCAGTTAAACTATTATCAAAATCATTTATCTCAAAAGCAATCAACTTACCAATAGTAGCATCCAGTGAAACAAACATATGAGGAATGGATCTTAGTTCTTATATTGCAGATACTCGGATGGCATACATAAGTAACAATGTGCTCAACATTTTTCTTATTACATCTTCTTCCTCAATATGTCCTTCAGCGCCTCTGATAGCATTCACAATTTCCTTCAATATTTCAATGTATTGTATAATAGTTCCACCTTCTTTCATTCTCATAGAATCAAATTTGCCTCTCAAACTTTCACCTTTTGCCTTCTGAACATGCTAATCTCCACCATGTACCAATGCAATCTTATCCCACATCTATTTTGCTATATCAATCCTTTAAGGTCATTGAACTCTAGGTTGGTGAGAGAAGCTTATATCTTAATCATAACTTGTGTGTGACCTTGTCTTTCTCTTATTTTCTCAAGTGTCATATGCCCAAATGGTGGTGGTGAATAGTCATTGTCAAGATAGTATAATGCATACTCTACAATCCTAGATAAGTGCAACCTCATTCTATTTTTCCATGTAGGGAAGTTATCCTTATTCAACTTTGGTGCCTCCCTCTAATACATCTTCGGATATTTAAGTCAAATATATTAAACTTATCTCTTAGAGTACTCAGCTCTGATACCAATTGTTGGTTTACTGAGAGGGGGGGGGGGGGGGGGGAANGGGGGGGGTGAATTAGAAAACTATGATAACTTAATATTTAAAAATTGTCTCTGATTCAACTCGGTAAAAAAAACTATAGAAGCAACCGAATCACCAATAACTCAATCAGAAACTTGAATAAACAATAAATACCATGCACATAAATCATTCAACACACATAAAATCAGATTTAATGAGGAAACCCAATTTGGGAAAAACATTTTTGGGAATTGTCACCCACAAATAAAAATACTCTTCTGAAATATACTTGATTAAAAGTCAATCTTGTTAAAGATTACAATGCACATTGTTATATGTGACTTTGTTAGGGGATTTACCTTAGATTCGTTAAGATCTTCACCCTATTAGGAGTGGCCTAGTTAGAGGGCTTTGAAAACTCCTTTAGAATGTCACCTTTCTAAAGGATTTTACAATAAGACTGTTAAGTCCACTTAGTTAAGAGATTTCTCTATTACAAATGTAAAAAGAAACAGTATATAAATTGATCTGTAATAGTGCAACTACCTCTTTTCTCTTTGTTGCTTCACTTAGTAGCAATTCAAGACTTCAACTTTCCAGCCCCCATGTTATTCGAATTCATCCTTTAAATGGACTCAATTTTTTCCTCTTAATCTCCTTGATTAGGTTTTCCTTCAATCACTCTTAGCCACGAGATCAATTTTTTGATTTTTTTTTAATACATTTGATACTCGGTGAACCGCTTAGCATATCCTCAGGGCTTGTACTTTTCTTGGAACAAATATCATCAGTTTTCCTGCTTAATCTTTACCATCGATCTTTACCTTGAATTTTCCTGTGTGTAGATCTTGTAACTAAATTCTTCTTTATCCTTGGAATCTTCCAGATCATTTTGGCTTGCCATTAAATGCATTCTTATCCTTGTTTCTAAGAACTATTTTTCTCGGTAACTAACTCCCGGCTTGGTAACTAACATGCACTGATCGGTGCCTCAATGCCTCAGTGTCTTGACCAACTTACACAACCCTTTACCATCAAACTTCTTTTTGCTCGGTAAATTAACTAATTATCTTACCGACTCCACCAATCTAATTTACTGACTTAATAAAGTAGAAAAAAATTATCTCAATAGGACCTCATCATTGTCAGATCTTTATTAACCACCCAATTAAATCAATTCCTAAAGATATGGCATTCAATACGAACTAGAAATCAATTTCTTGACATCAATGAAAAATAATAATTGATCTAATTATTTTCATGCTTTTCAATCTTAGTTCATTGTTGAATATAGAAATAACATTCTAGGTTAATGGTAAATGAATATTATTTAGATCTTGTATTAGATTTATTCCTATTCCTTGCATTTGCATTGAATGCTTGAGGCTAGTTCTACATAACTAGTCCTTGAGTTCATTCAATATCACTCCATTTAGTTTTGCATTTTAGATCCCTTATCATCATTAATCAAGTGAGATTTATATTTTTTGTTGGGAGAGCACACCCACATTCCTCTCTAAGAGAAAATCAACAAGTCTTGGGAGCACTTGTTTGACTCATCGAAGGTTATGTTGGAAGCTTTATGTAGTTTCAAGCTTTTATGAATATGTATAGATTAGATATTTATAACTAAAATTTTCATGTATGAGCTTGTTCCACACATGTAGGTTTTTATCATACACATTTTTGCACGCTCGATGGGATCCACATCCCTAAAAAAATTTATTTTTTTGAAAATTTCTTCTATTTTTCAGACTCAGTCACACATTTTCTTCTGCAATTTACACAGAGTTGTCTACGACCTAGAATTTTCATCTCTAACCTAATTCTTCCATCTCCATTGATTGTCATCTGTGCTCTGAGATTTTCATCTACGCTCTAAGATTATTGTCTGCACTCTTAGATTGTCATTTGCGTAGATTGTCGTCTACAATTTGAGATTATCGTCTATGCAGATTTTCATCTACGCAAATTGATATCTGCGTAAATTGGCATCTGTGACCTTTAATTGTCGTCTCTGCCCTGTTTGATTTTCTAACTATTTCTGGGAGATGGGTATCTTTTTAGTGGTTTGTTGAGCATTCTTGTGTGTATTATAGGCCATGAAAGGCCAATTTTGGCATCAGGACTAGATATAAAATGTAACATTTAAATATAAGTTTTCTTATACTTAAGTTACATTTTATGTATATACTTTCAGGATGTTTGAGAGAGGTTTTAGTTTCATAGGAGTTAAGATAAAGATTCTAGTTTTTTAGGGTTTTTAGAAATTTCAAGCATAGACAAAATTCAGGAGTCAACATATTGTCTGCAACATGATTCCAATGGACCATTCATTGTAACCTTCCCATCTCTATCCTGTCACTTTTTTTTGTTGGTTTCAAGCATTACTTACTTGTTTGTCTTTTTGCACCATTTCAGGGTTGAAGACTTTAAGATTACTTATATTTACATGCAGGTTTCCTTAGATTTTAATGGATTTTGGGAATGAACTTGTATACTTTAAACACTAGTCTTTGAATGCATGTTCCTTAAAGGAATTAACCACACCCAATCTTGAATGAATAAGGGAATGAACCTCAAAAACTCTTGAATGACTTAAGGAGAAAAAATCACACTTTTCTTACATGCTCCCCTTCTTCATGTGTGAAAAATAAACAAAACTTTCATGCTTAACCATACTATTGTGTCTTTTTATTAGGTAGAAAAGACTTAGTTTTTCTAATTAGGTTCAATTTGAGATGAACTCTTTTTGGTGTGTTTGAAGAAGTATTTCTCAACACTTCTTTCGAGATATTTGTCATTAGATAGATCCCTTAATTTATGTGACACTATGATTAAACTATAGACGTATCCTCTCCCCTTGCCTTCATGGACCTTGGGTGAAGAGAAAGCTTAGCTAAATCTAGCTTCTAGAGAGGCATGTCTAGAGGGTGTGTTTCATCTTTAGAGGAAGACCTCAAACCGGTAATACCCTGGCCGGTATAGAAATGAGACAATGAACAAAAACTTGTCCCAATCCCACCAAGCTCGGGTGTAGTGTGTGGATGATAGTTTAGATCGGGAGAATAGTGCCCAAGGAGATGGCGTAGTCCACTAGAGACTTAAGTGTCTTACATGTGTACAAACTGATTGGGGGGATGCCACAGATCTTACTAGCAACTATAAATTAGTAGCATACCTGATTCACCTTCGAATGATGACTTATTATAGTGCAAGGTGAGGGAATATTATCCCCCCAAGATTACCAATATGTCTCCTAGGTTATTATGTTGTGAAAGAGATCTTCATAGCACAACAACAATACCTAGAAAAAGCCAAAACACAGGTGCCCTTCTACGGGTAACACTAGTGTGTGAGCCGAAGGACTACCAAGAAATGGGCCTATAATATTTCATGTGAATCTAATTCCTTAAGGTAGCTACTGTTTATATTGTCTCTATTGTGTTAAACCACATAAAAACATAAGTGGCTTGAAAGAGTCACTTGAACATACACAAATGAAATATCAAAGTTGTATCAAAATTCCCCAAAGTCATAATTGCTTGTCTCATGCAAAGTTTTTTGTCCCTTGCAGGACTATTTTGAGACGTGTGTCTTCAATAACTATCTGTTATGCCCAAAATATGATTCAAGGTATAATAAGCGTAGTTAACGCCTTTGATGAATGTTGAAAATCAGTTCTTTCCAATGAACAAATTGGCCTAAAATAGCTCAAAATTGGTCAAAATCATACATCATCATCTCCAACATGTAACCCGCATCTTCACAGATCAACATCCATGTCTGAGAATCAACGTCTCCACCTGAAAATAAAGACTTCCCAAACTTTTCCAAAATCCATCATTTTCAGTTTCTTAGAGGTCCATCAAGTCAATTTGCCTAAATCAGACCTTTTCCTCCATCATTTCATGAATCCTTTATCAATCTAGTCTTTCACATTTCATTAAATTCTTCCACTTTTGGCTTAGGAGCACCATCATAATCTTTGGACTTTAATCATCATCCAAATCAAATAAATCAAACCTTGAGGCCCTGCCCTCACAATCAAATCATCAAAAAAAAAATTAAAACAAATAAAACCTTGAGGCCCTTCCCTCATAATCAACATCAAATCAAATATTGAGGCCCCGCCCTCACATCCAACATCAAATCTAACATCTTTGAGGTCGTTCCCTCACAATAAAAAATTCCAAGTATTGCTCCTAGTCCTAAGTTAATCTCTCACATTTGACATCTTTTATCCTCATTATTCTATCTTAACCATCCCCAATCCAGCTTAATTTTCCTAATCCCTAATCAAGGTTTAATTCATCATCCCAATCCCCATCCTAATCATCCATCATAATCCACATCAACATAAAATTTTATTCATCCAATCTCATCATTCATCCTTGATCCAATATAATGACATCATCATCATTCTAATCCAATCCCAAACCCCTTATCTAAACATCATGAATATGGATTGGTTTCACAAAATGGTTGAGGAATTTCAAATGCTAAACCCTGATCCTCAAATCATACCTCCAACTCAACCAACCTAGAAATCACATCCATCCAACTCATACATGCCTCATAATAATCCAACCCCTAACTATTCATATCTCTCATCAAAACCCACTTACCAAGTCAATCACATAACATCACATCTATCTACCATATCCCATCCATTCTACCTTAACACATCTAATCCAATCCCAATCCATCTCACATTTATTATCCTTCCTCTACCTTTGACAAGGGAAGTTGATGCAGTCAAGGACAGAGAATCCCCGAAGGAGATGTCAAATCCTTGAAACAGTTATCAACACAACATAAATCAACAAGGTAAAATCAAAAACAACATGATTTGTATCCAAAAAAACAAGTTTTATTATTTATAATTTCTTCATACATGTCGGGTTGTAAGGCCTTCCCAATTTAGGCCAAGTACAAAGAAAACCTAACAACAAAACCCCAACTTAGACCTATTCCAGATCTTTCTAAGTCTATGAGAAATCCTCTAGTAGCTTCTATGATATTCAACCCTTTCCCAAACTTATTCCTTGCTATATTTTTCCCTTCCAAATAATTGTAAGCCCTAAATTTATACAAAACCACCAATAGATCAGCCTCAACCAACTTTACATATCCCAAGAAACATTTTAGACCCAGTCAGGCTTAACCCAAATTAAATAAAACATTTAATTATTTCTCAAGGACATATCCAAAAAATAAAGTTGGAAACGCAAAGATACACATAGTAAATCATGCCAATCATAACAACGACCGCAACCACAATCAATCGACCGATGAAATCCAAAAACCAGTGTCATGAAGAGAAAAAAACCGATAGAGAATCAACAGTATCTCACAAAAAATTTCACCAAAGGAAGAACTATCATAGACATAGAATATATTAACAATAAGGAACAAACCCTTTTTACCACTCTTGTCCAACATCTCTACAGATCGACCACTCACCAAATCTCAAAAAATTTCTTGGAACAAGAAAGTGCTTCATAAATCTAGTCATAGAATTTAACATAACTCAAGCATGGTAACACCAAGAAATTTTCTATCATAGGAAAAGCATCCTAATGACCCCATGAACAACATATAATGACCACACCTTCTGAAGATCCAAAAAACTCCACTGAGCCAACAATCACCCAACCAGTGACCTAGAAAGAAACAAACATAAAAACTGGTAACAAGAGTCCACCAGAACACCGATTGTTTTTAGATGATGAAAGATTACCAAGGACCCAAGATTCTCCTTCATTATAAATTCCACATATGACTCTCTCCATAACCACCTTTCCCAAGATATTTAATAACTTCAAAACATTGTCCTTAGCTTGAAAAATGAGGGTCTAAAGAAAATTTTGCCTTTGAAGACATATGTCCTTCCCCATATGTCCAAACCCATAATTCGCATCTCCCATCCAATCTCAATCCTCAACATAATATCCCACATTGTTAGCTTGATGTAAACAACCATAATCTTAATCCTCCATATAATCCTAATCCTCCAAGACCCACATCATCATCATCCCACCCTACCTTTTCTGTTGATTGGATCCAAGGGCTAGAAAAGAAGTATAAATCCCCAAATCAAGTTGTGCAATCTCCTCAAGTTATGAACCAATCTTCATCCCCTACAAATGAATACAAAATTAAATCTCTTGATTTGCATGATTCATCCATCCCTCCATTCACCCAAGTTGAAGGTTCCTCTTCCTCCATCACATTACCCTCACAAGTACACACATGTAGAGACCTTGTTCCAAAGAATGCTAATATGGATTCCTCTTCTCCTCTAGATCTATACAATCCTCTATCTTATGACACCTTTCCATATTAAAATCCCAACATTCCATATCAAGATCCACTTATCCTCCTTAAGCCATATCATGATCCTATTCTTAATCAAGATCAAGACATCCCTTTCATTCCATCCATTAATGATTCTCCACCATTTCAAGAGTTAACCTCTACTTACCCTCCACTTCATGAATATATTCCTTATATCCAATCCACTAATCCCCCTTCATGTCAAGATCAAATAAATCCATCTCATGACTCAATCCCCTCTACCACTTTGCATGATCCCCTTCCATCTCAAGATCCACTCATTCCTTTCACTCCACCACATAATTGATACAGGAGCATCTTTGGATCATTGCAATATTGCATCAACCAAAAACACCTAAGTTTTTCTGTTCCTAGTCACTGGTTGTGTTTTTTGTCATGGTCGAGTTCTGCATATCCTTAGCGGTTGTGGTCATAGATTTGTGTTCTACAGATCATTTAGGAATATTTTCCTATTATCCCAACTCATTTAGAGTATCGTGCCTAAATTTATGATGGATTATTTAGCTATGTTTTGAATGTGTTCTTCATGTTCTTACACCAATCAGTGTTTGGATCCTTGGTTGGATTTCCTTTCTTGGTGGTACTTATGGCTCATTTTCCTATGTAGCTACGTGTTTTGCTGACTTTTTGGTATGATCGCTCATTGTGATTTTTTTTTTGGTTAAATATCTATGATCAAAGGCCAACTAGAGTTAGTCGGTAACACATTTTATTTATTGGGAATTGTAATCTTAAGTCTGACCTGTTAGGTCGCAGTCAAGTATTTAGGTTGGATATTGGCCCTTGTTCTGGTGGAAAAAGCCAGAGATCAAAGGCAATAGGCTAGGGTTTTGAAGAAGGTTTTTCATAGTCATAGGATCGAGGAATAGTTAGGTTTTTTTGGTAATAATTCCATGGCATTGGAGATGGGAATGTTGACTTCCATTGTAGATCTCTATAATTATTTTACCTATGAATTCAAAAAGGATTCTTGTGTGTTCCATACTCTGAAACTATTTATTTTCTTCTTGAAATCCTTGAGTTTCTGTTATGTAACTCTTGCTGCAAGGTTGGATTGCTCATTTTCTTGGACCTTCCTACATTGGCTACATTAGGTGGTATCAGAGTGAGGTTTTCAATCATGGTGAATGGATCATTTTTCTTTTGTGTGTGGTTCCTGATTTAGTTTGTCATGGGGTAGCAGATTAAATATCTTTCTGACAGTTGCAGAGGAAACATCGAAGCTAGATAGGAGAGGTGCTAGAGGTAGAAGAGGTGCAGACTTGTGGAAATTTTGAGACAAATAGCTTCTAGATTGGAGGCAGTGGAAATGACCTAGAGGAGAGGTTGACATATTGAAGAAGTAAGTGATTCTCAAGAAGAAATTGAAGAACAAGTCGAAGGAGAAGCCTGAGAAAACCTAAAGTAGATCAAGGAGAAGAAAGGTTTATTAGGGATCTTACTAGGGTTAATAACAAACCACATTTTAATCTACCAGATTATGAAGGTCGATTCGATGCTGATGAGTTATTGGATTGGATCTCAACTATGGACAAGTATTTTGATTTTGAAGGTACTGATGAATACACGAAGGTAAAGTATGCTTGTACTAATTAAGAGGTCGTGCTTCACTTTGGTGGGATCCTTTGCGGAATGATAGGAGAAGAAGAGGTAAAGAAAAAAAATATTGGGATAGGATGGTGAATAAGATGAAGGAAAATTTCTTACCCTATGATTATCAGGTCATCTTGATCAAAATATTGCAGAATTTGAGACAAAAGGATATTAATGTGAAACAATACACTGAGGAGTTTTACAAGTTAGATATCAGATGTGGATTTAAAGAGGATGAAGTGAAGATATTTGAAAGATATCTAAATGGTTTAAGGAGGTCAATACAAGAGGATCTTGGTATGATCAATATTGGGAATGTGGAAGATGCCTATTAATATGCCCTAAAAGTTGAGGACAAGTTAAGTAGAATACAAGAATAAAGACAAAGAGGCAGAGGTGGAAGATTCCAGAGAGGTAGAGGTGGTAGATTTGATGGTGATTCTTATAAAGGAAAGACAAAGGAGAAGAATCCTAAAAGGAATTATTAAAAAGGTGGTTATAAGAATGAGGGATACCAAAGAGATGATGAAAGGGTGTTCAAGGGAACTTGTTTCAAGTGTGGTGAAGGTAATAGGGCCTTGAGTGCAAAAAAGGTGGATCTGAAAGAAGGACATAAAGAAGCAGAAGGACAACTCTTGTGGAAGAACGGGCATCTTCTAAATTAGTTAACAATAATTAGGTTGAAAATGGGGAGACATTGATCATGAGGAGAACCTTGTACCATGATGAAAAGATGGAGAACCCTTGGAAAAGAAAGAACCTATTTTGAACCAGATGTCTTGTTGATGGAACTATATGTAAATTTGTTGTTGATGGTGGTAGTTCTAAGAATTTGGCATCTAAAGAAATGGTAGATAAGTTGTAGTTCTAGAGACTAAAACATTCCAAACCCTATGAGGTTGCATGGATACATGATGATCACAAGGTGTTAGTAAGTGAGAAATGTTGGGTTAAGTTTAAAATATGGAAATATCATGATGAAGTATTGTGGGATATAATGTCTATGGATGTATGTCATGTTTTTTCGGTAGACCTTAGAAGTATGATAGACAAGCTATAAATAATAGTAGAATAAATACATATACTTATTTGGATAATGGTATGAAACAGAGATTGATGCCTTTAGAGGAACCTTTTAAAGGGGAAGTTTGTACCAGTGCTATAATTTGCATGGTTGATGGAAGGAAGTTCCTGGAAGGTATGAGACATGATAATGTTTTTTTTGTGATTGTTCCAAAGAAGACTGAAGATGTAGATCTAAGCGGTGAATACCCTGAAGAGATTAAGGACAAGTTGGATGAGTATACCGATGTGATTTCAGATAATGTGCCTTATGGATTACCATTGGTTAGGAGTATTAGCCATTGCATGGATCCAATTCTTGGATTTGATTTTCCTAATAAAGAATCTCACCAGTTGATACCAATAGAGAATGAGGAGATGAATAGACAAGTACATGAGTTTTTTCATAAAGGATTAATCAAAGAAAGTTTGAGTCATTGTGCAATACCTGCAGTATTGGCACTTAAGAAGGATGGACAATGGAGGATGTGTAAAGATTCTAGAGAAATAAACAAGATTAATATTAACTATCAGTTTCCTTTACCTAGGATGGATGACATAATGGATTGGTTGAGTGGAGCTACAGATTTCACAAAGAGTGATTTGAAGAGTGGTTATCATCAGATCAGAGTAAGAGAAGGTGATGAATGGAAGACTGCCTTTAAGACTAAATAAATTTTGTATGAGTGGTTAGTAATGCCTTTTGGTTTGTCTAATGCACCAAGTACTTTCATGAGGCTAATGAATGAGATGTTGAAGGAATTTTTGGGTAAGTTTGTCATAGTTTATTTGGATGAAATTCTAATTTTCATTAAGACAAAAAAAAAAAGGATCACATGTTGCATATAAAGTAAGTATTGCAAAGGTTAAGAGAGGAGAAATCACTGATAAATTTGAAGAAGTGTACTTTTATGAAGAATGACCTTGTATACCTTGGATTAATAATTTCTACTGATGGTTGTAAGATGAATCATGAGAAGGTTAGAGAAATTTTTGAGTAGTCTGAACCTGAAAGTGTTAGTGAGTCAGATCATTTCATGGCTTGGCAAGTTTTTATATGAAGTTCATTAGGAATTTTAGTTTTGTTTGCAATGCTATGACTGAGACAATGAGGGGAGATAAGATGGAATTCAAATGGACACATGGAGTGCAAAGAAGCTTTGGTTTGTTGAAGAAAAAGGTAACTGAACAACCTATGTTAGCACTATCATATTTTTGTAAGGTATTTCAAGGAGATTGTGATGCTAGTGGAAGTGCAATTGGAGCAGGGACCAGTAAAGAAGGTAGACCGATTGCTTACTTTAGTGAAAAATTAAATGATTCAAGGACAAGTTATTCTATGTATGATCAATAATTTTATGTTATTGTTCAATCTTTGAAGAAGTGGAAACATTACTTAGTGCCTAAGGATTTTGTGTTGTATACTGATCATCAAGCTTTACAATATTTGCATAGCCAAAGTAAGTTGAATCAAAGACAACTGAGAAGGGTTGAGTTCTTATAGAGTTACTCATTTGTGTTGCAGCATAGGAGTGATAAGTCTAACAAAGTTGCTGATGATTTGAGTAGAAGAAGGAATCTTGTGACAAAGACCAAGGTGGTAGTGCTTGGATTTGATGAATTGAAGAATTTCTATGAGGATCTTGATTTTGCTGAACCTTGGAAAGCTTGTAAGGAACCTTTGGTTATCGATAGGATTTATTTTTTTGATTATTTCATACAGGATGGATTTTTGTTCAAAGGAGTTCAGTTGTGTATGCCAAGAGGATCTATGAGGGAAATTTTTATTAAGGAGAAGAATTGTGGAGGATTAGTTAGACACTTTGGAAATTATAAGACAGTGGCAGTTATCAAGGAGTAGTATTATTGGCCACAGGTTCATAAGGATATTAGGAATTTCATTCAAAGGTGCAGGATTTGTCAAGTTGCTAAAGGGCATAGTCAGAATACTGGATTGTATACACCATTTCTTGTACCAGAGAAACCTTGGGAGAATATTAGCATGGTTTTTGTGCTTGGTTTTCCAAAGAATCAAAGAGGTAATGATTCGGTGTTTGTGGTGGTTGATAGATTTTCAAAGATGGATCATTTTATTCCATGTAAGAAGACATCACATGTAGTACATATAGATGATTTGTTTTTCAAGGACATTGTCAGATTGCATAGGTTGCCTAAGAGCATTGTTTCAGATAGGGATACCAATTTTCTTGGTTATTTTTGGAGGACTCTTTGGAGGAAGCTTAATACTAAATTAAAGTTTAGTTCTACATTTCACCCACAGAATGATGGAAAGACTGAAGTTGTTAATAGGATCTTGGGGAATCTATTATGATGCTTGGTTGGTGAGAAGGTAGGTAATTGGGATTCAGTTTTGGCACAAGAAAATTTTTCTTATAATAATTCAGTGAATATTAGTACTGGGAGAAAACCATTTGAGATTGTTTATGGTTTACATCCTAAAGGAGTGACAAAATTGAGTGATATCAGTGTTGAAGAAAAGAGGAGTGTTGAAGTAGAAAATTTTACCAATCATATGAAGGATTTGCATGATAGATTTAAGAAACATTTGGAAGGCATGAATGATAAGTATTAGAAGAGAGATGATAGAAAGATGAAACATAAGGAGTTTGAATTTGGTGATGAAGTCATAATTTTCTTGAGAAAAGGTAGATTTCAAGTTGGTACCTATAGTAAATTGAGAATGAAGAAGTTTGGACCTTGTAGGATTCTAAGAAATTTTGATTCACAGAATGCTTATGAAGTTGAGTTACCAGAGGACATGGACATATCAAGTATATTCACCTTAGAAAACTTGTATGAATATCATAAATCAAATAGAAGTGAGGGAGATAAATTTGAGAGTGAAGTAAAATATCCTAAGAAGCAAAAGGAAGAGGTTGAACATATTTTGGATACCAGAGTTGGTTGAAGCACTAGAGGTAAACAATATGAGGAATATCTTGTTAAGTGGAAGAACATACCGATTGAGGATTCTTCATGGATTTCTCATATGCAGTTAAATTTATTTGTTTTTCCTTCATCCTAAACAAGTGAGACGCTCACTTTTCAAATAACCCTGGGTTTCTGATGTAGGAGCATCTTAGGATCATTGCAATCTTGCATCAACCAAAAATACCTGAGTTTTTTTGTTCCTGGTCACCGGTTCCTGTGTTTTCTATTTTGGTCGAGTTTTGCAGATCCTTACTGGTTGCAGTCGTAGATTTGTGTTCTATAGATCATTAGGAATACTTTCCTATGATCACAACTCATTTGGATTATCACGCCTAAAGTTATGATGGATTATTTGGTTGTGTTTTGAATGTGTTCTTCATGTTCTTACACCGACGAGTGTTTGGCTCCTTGGTTGGATTTCCTTTCTCAGCAGTGCTTATGGCTCATTTTCCTATGTACCTACATGTTTTTCCAACTTTTTGGTATGATCACTCATTGTGTTTAATTTTTTGGTTAAAGATCTTTTATCAGAGGCCGACTAGAGTTAGTTGGTAACACATTTTGTTTTTTGGGAATTGTAATCTCAAGAATGACATGTTAGGTCGTGGTCCTATATTTAGGTTGGATCTTGACCCTTTTCTTGGGGGATGAAAGGTAGATATTGAAGGCAGTAGGCTAGGGTTTTGAAGAAGGTTGTTCATAGTCATAGGCTGGAGGAATAGTTAGGTTGTCTTGGTAATAAGTCCCTGGTATTTGAGCTGGGCATGTTGACTACCATTGAAGATCTCTATAATAATTTTACCTATGAATGAAAATGTTTCTTTTGTGTTCCATACTCTAAATTTTTGTATTTCCTTCTTGAAATCCTTGAGTTACTACTGTGTAATCTTGTTGCAAGGATGGACTGTTCATTTTCTTGGACCCTCCTACCTTAGCTGCATCAATAATCCTCTCCAAAGTCAAGATAAAAGTACCCCTTCATCTCCATGTCATGATCCCAATCCATCTCAAGATCATATTATCCCTTCTAATCCTCCTCATAATCCCATTCCTCTACATGATCCTAATCCTCCACAAAATTCTATCACACCTATCCAGTCTATCCATGAACCTCATATATCTAAGATTGGCTCTTCCACCTCTATCCAACATGGCTTCCTTCAAGAGCCTATCATTTATTCCACCTCTCCTCCCCATTCACATGGAATCACATCTTGTGTTCAAATTAATAAGCATCCCATTGGAAAAAAATAGTGTATCAAGATGTTGGTATACCTTCCATCCCTTCCAAATCCAAAATCCCTTAATCTAAAATCAAATGTTCCCATCCCCCATCCTCCATATCTATTTTGGGCTCTTATGTCCAACACTCTATACCTTCCTCATCCACATCCATTTTGGGTTGTTATATCCTAATATCAAATCCTTCATCCAATCCATCCATTTTGGGTCCTTACATACTTACATCCACCATATCCAAGTTCACCTCTCCATCACCTCAAATCCCTATGCAATATCAAAAAAGGAACACATCCTTGAATCCCTTCCAACATTTACCCTCCATATTCCATCCATAAAATCTCCATACCATTCATCCTCATGCGCCCATACCATTTCTATTGGAATCAAATTGGATTCCAAATCTAAAATGCATAAAGCCAAAAATCTACAAAAATCCAAGGATCGATATGTCCTATCTAAAAGACATGTTCAAGCAAAGAAAAATATGATCCAAAAGAAAGAAAAGTTAAAAGGGCCGCAAAGGCCCAAAAATAAAAATTCAAAAATCATGTGGATTCCCAAGATACTCATTGAATAAATGATTCTCAAAGAAAAATCAAAATTGGCATCTAACCTTACCAATCTAAAATTTTCCTCCACCCATAAGTCTTCCAATCCTCCATCTAAAAATTTCGCATCTTGCAAATTCATTTTAGGTACTTATGTCCCCAAATCTACTATCCTAAACTCATCACCTCCTTCCTCTATTTTGGGTCCTTATATCCCCAAATCTACATCTTCTCTCCCATATCCTTCACAATTTCCTCCTTTAATACTCCACCACCCTTCAAGGTGTGTGCCAATGATGATCTTTCCAACTCCCTCATTCATTTATTCACAAGTCCTCCCAGCATCCCTATCCATTTATATGCTATTCCCTCCCCATCCTCCCATCCCATTAATCCAACCCTACTCATAAACCCTTATCTCCCCTCCATCCCCCATCCATTTAATCTCCCCTCCAACCATTCTACCAAAACCTATGAACATATATTGAAAATTCCTTAATACCTTATAAAATTAAAATTAAATTAATTATTTATTAAAAAAATAAAAAATCAAGGGATACAATCCATGGAACTAGATTCTTGAGTCTTTCCTCCATCCTCCCATCACATATCCATTGTCTTAAGTCCACTTATCTATCCATTCACTTATCCTCATCGCCTTGCACTCTATACTTGGGGTCAAGCTCCATCCATACTATGCAACCATACATATTTTCCACATCCCCTATTCACCATCCATCATTCTATCTAAGTACATAATCCTTTACCCATATTTGATCTTGACTATCCCATCCATTCTTTCCATCCACACCCTTCATGTTCCTCATTAATTATCCATCCACTATCCATTATCGTCCATAAGTCCACCCACTTTATCCATATTTGATCTTGACATCTTATCAATATCCTCCATCCCATAGTCCTTATCCTTTTCACTTCCTCCATCGATTATCCATAATCCTATATAAGTCCACCCTCCTTTCCAATGTATTTTGATCATGATTAGCCTAATCATTTATTTCATTCCATATTACTTATCTTATCCATATCTTCTGTATCATATCCCCTATCCTTTTTATACCACCCATCTCATATCCCTTATCCATCTACCTTCCACTTTCATACCTTTTCTCTTGATCAAAACTAGAGGCAATAAAAAATAAAATATCCATGCATGATTTGGACAATGCAAGCCTTCATTTCATCCACGAGTATCCACTACACACCATCTTTTCATCTCACATTTTCATCCCATCTTTCCAATACTTCATTTTCCTACCTTTCGTGTGGAGCATTTTAACTCCTTTGCAACATGGTCTTTGGATCCTGATCCATATTTTCCCATATTTTAATCCCCCAAGTCCCATCAAGAATCCATTCCATCCCTCTATCCTCCATCCATAAAATCTCTCCATCCCTCTTTCCTTTACCAAGCCTTGGTTCTCCCTTGTCATTGGACCCAATCTATTCTATGTATGCATCCAATCCATTTATGTTCTAATAAAAAAAAATTATTTTTCTTCCATAATATTCAATCCATCTTATCCTCACATCTCCTTTTATCCAATCAAGTTCCTCCATCATTTAATCACATGTTATTCTACCAATTCTAATCCTATCAAACTGAGATTTATCCCATCAAACTGAGTTTCACCCCATCACACTAAGCATTTTACCAGACACTTTGACCACATGAATTTTATCGAATCAATTCAGAGATCAAATTTCTAATTTCCTTGTTCATTTCACAGCTATTTCCAGTGAATGTTTGTTTCGACATCAATCAATCTTTGCTCGTCAGGATGCATCCTTTCAACGTCTTCTTATCAATCCTCCATCACACAATCTTGTTCATGGAAAGAAATTTTGAATGAATGACTTCATCATGATGCCTTTTTTTTAATTTTATCTTTGTGTTTCAGTAGACCCTACTCACGATTGCCTCAATCTTCAATATATTGCTATATCTTGGATGATGTATATTGGAATACGTGTCATGTGCATTTTGATATGTTTGTGGGTACTTTAGTGCATCTTTGATGGTCATGTAGTTATGGTTATGTATGCCTCACTGGGAGAAGGGTCTCGTGTACTTCCACCAAGTCCCTAATAAAGACTTGGGTATGGGTTCCTCATGAGTGACACTACATTAGTTCCACCATTATTGTTGATCTACATCTATGCTCCTAAATCTACCTTATTTTTTTGAGATTCTAGTCGAGGCAAAGGAACCATGTCATCCATGCTATCTAGCATGCAATGCATACCTCCTCTTGAAAAATCAAACTAGGGTGTTCTCTCTGATATTAACACAATACAATCCCAAAAATTTGATGTAGTTAGGTTCATTTATCATTCTTGTAATCTACATTTTGAGGCTCCTATTTATTCACTATTCCCCCATCCCGATTGGGGCACCATGTCCTTGATTTACCCTAGGTCTACCCCCCCCCCAAGGAAGCATCTCACAGCACCAGATAATTTCCCCCTTTTTTTCTCTTTCTCGCTTCTGCCTTTTTTTGAGAAAATTTCACAAAAAATATTTGTTTCATTATCTTCTCACGGGGGCATAGTCTCCCACCAAAATTACTTTTCTCTATGGGGCATCTTATTTTATTTTTTCTTTGACGCGATGTCATCCTTGACACCACATCAAAGAGGGGCAAAATGTAGACGTCTAAAATCATCTCCGCACACTTATATCAATTTAATTAATATTCCCCTAACATTATAGTTAATTCTAGTTAATTAACTATTTTTTTCTATTAAGATAGTTTATCAAAATAGAAACATATTGAGGTTGTTCCAAGTTTGCATAAACCAAAACCAACAATCCAACCCCCATTAAAAAATAAATTTACAAAATTGGGGGAGGGATCATGTGCAAATGAACTGACAACTAACTATTGCATGTTATCTACAAGTATATATTTGCCTTTACGAGTATATATTTTCCATTATAGTGCATTTTGATTTATATAGATATATTTTTCTCAAGAGAGGTATTAGTAAATAAAAATAATTCCTTCCATCCTCCTGATTAGAAATGAGGCCATGATAACAAGAAGGATCAACTACATCAACCCCAGGTACAACATTGGATTCACTATTCTAGCCTCTACTATCTACAGTCACTTGCTGAGTGGTACCATATGTGCCTTTCTCTCTATTCATATGAAATTTTGCAATCATCTTATTTAGATCTTCAACCTCAGACTGGGTAAGGAAGCTTTGATATGTATTGATGTAATGAATAGATTTCACTTCACTTTTGAATATTGATAGGGAGCCTTCCTGCACCAAATTCATGAACCTGCTTTTTGGAATATCCAGAGTTAGTGAGACCTGTGACATTATAGAAGAATGTGTGAGTTTAAGGTTAAACTCAGTAGTCCTCCTCTCTTTCTAAAAAATGTCTATTTTTTTCCTTCCAAGCAACCATAGAATTTCACCAGCCAGGACAAACCAAATCCTATTCTTTTGAAAGCCAAATATTTCAACATATCCAACAAGAATTTCACTCTAGGAGATACCTGGCTTACAGTTCCACACAAGAGGAGCAACAAGAAAAATAGACCATACTTTTCTAGCATAAAGACAATAAAAAAACAAGAGTTCAAAACTCTTTGTTTTATTACACAAGCCACAACCAATAGGCTCAACACCAACAGAGGACAAGACAGAACCCATAGAAAGCTTCTTAATAGGTAGTAACAACTGAAAACATACATTTTTAGGTTCAGAGAGACCTTTCCAAAAATACTCAAAGAAGAAATTCCAATCTGAGAAGGTAGAGTCAAAACCCCAACACCAGGACAAACACACGAGAAAAAAAGAGTTATTTTTAAGAAAATTACATAGCTGTTTGGTGGAGGATTCCATAATTAAAGAATCATATGTCCATTTTATTTGTTTGCAATAAGTGTCAATATCCATTATCTTATCCAATGAAGCACTATTAATCACTTTAGAAATTAGGGTGAGCATTTTCTTCTGAGATGGGGGATATAATATTTTCTACTCTCATCCCATGACCCTAGCCAATTATCAACCATCATATCACTAATATAAGAGATGCCTTTTTTATTCCATTTCATAGCAGAGTATCTCTGGGTCAAATAAAGAGGCTTTTCATTGAGGTATAACCCCCACCAGATGGATCTGTTTGTAACAATATATTTAGGAGGTCCCCAAACAACACTCCTGGAGGTAATAAACTCCCTTCATCTGAGACCATGCATTCTAGAAGGAATTGAATACACATGTTCCAAATATTTTTTATTTTGAACTCCCCCATGATGATTTCACACAAAGGGATATCCTTCTACTATATACATTTTCTGACCACAAATATTTCAATATTGTTTCTAATAAGAAATTTCCAAGGTTCAGTCCCCCATAAAGCCTTATAAATCCATTTGGAGGCAAGAGCCACCATATAAGCTTTACTGTCTTTCAATCCCAAGCCTCCAAGCCTCCTAGGTAGGAAACACCACTCCCAAGTAACACAATGTATCCTCTTAGAACCACTCCCATCTAACCAGAGGAGGTCCTTGAGAATATTTTCAAGCATATTAATTTGGTACTTAGCAAATAACCAAGAAAAATAAAAGTACAAGGGGTAAGAGGAGTGCCTTTTCTGAACAACTTGTACCCTCCCATCTAAGGATAAAGAGTGATTTTTCCATTTAAGATGTTTTCTATTCATTTTCTCATAAAACCACTCCCACATATCACTAAAAGAATGCTCCACAATAAAGGGAATACCAAGATATCTCACAATTTTATTCAGATCAGACCAAAGCCACCCCATATTAGCCAATCACTCCTGAGGCACCTCAGACCACCCATGACAGTGGACTTATGAGGATCCACTTTAGCTCTCGAAGCCAAAAATAAGATATTAAATCTTTCTAAAGAATTGGTGAAGTTAGAGACAAAAATTTTAAGAAAAAGGGAAGTATCATTAGCAAACTGGGTAGTGATCAACTCATCGGGATTGGGAAGGGTGATACCCTTAACTGGGGGGCCAAGGAAAGTATCTCTATGAATATAAAAAGGACATCTGCAAAAATAAAAAAGAGGGAAGGAGTAATGGGGCAACCCTGCCTGATAGATCTATGAAGAGAGATGGGGTCAGATATCTCACCATTCACATCTATTATAGTGGATGAGTCCATGAAAATAATGATGATCCATTTGAAGAAGTAATTGGGAAATTTAAAAGCCTTTAACATACCAATAATAAACTGTCATTCCAATATGTCATATGCCTTCTCAAAGTGAAGAAAGATCATAGCCACATTCTTCTTGTCAGATTTCTCCCAAAGCATAGCCTCCCAACTAGTAATCAAATTATCCAAGATATATCTTCCCTTAATAAATCTTGTCTAGGTAACTGAAACAAAATTCTTAATAATATCAACAATCCCTCTGGACAACACCTTTGCAATAATTTTGTAAGATATGTTCAAATGAGTAATGGGCCTCTAATTCTTGACCAAAGGCTTGTCCCTAGCCTTGGGAAGCAATTTGATGATTCCTCTATTTATATTTGTCCCCAAAGAACCTTGAACAAATGCGTCTTCATCAAAGGCCAAGAGTTTAGTGCCAATCAACTCAATATTTTTTTTGTAGAATTCTGCAGGAAGACCATCTAACCTAGGCGATTTCCCATTAGCCATAAAACCAATAGCATCATTTATTTCATCTAGTGAAATGTTTTTATTTAACCTATCAACCTCACAGATAGATATTTTCTTTGGGATCAACTTAAAACATTTATTCATTGCTTCCTGATTCACAACACCATGCTCTGAGGAGAATAGCCCTGAGTAAAATTGGAAGAAAGCATCTTTGATTGTATTAGGATCATTTATGCTTCCACCATCTAACTAATTTATTCAATACATTCTCTCTTATTTTTATCCCTAGTAATTTTAAAGAAGTATTTGGAACCTTTGTCCCATTCCTTTAACCAATTCATCTAGGCTCTGTTCTTCTGAACTTGAGTTGTGTATCTCTGAAACACCCTTAATTGATGTTCAATTGAAACGAGTTTTTGTTCAAGATTAGGGCCCGCACATTTCACCTGTAACTCCTTCTCAGTATCATTAAGTATGTTCTACAGAAAATATTCTTCTCTGATCCTATCTATGGAAATATTTTTACCAACAATTTGATAAACCTTCCTCTAGACATCAACCAAATAGTCTCACTTCTCCTGGGGTTTGAGATGCTGAGTATAGATTTTGGAGAGTCGGGAAACCATCCTAATCGCATCTCTAGTGTCAGAGTCCTTCAGAAGGGAATAATTAAGCTTAAAGACAATTTTACGAGAATGTCTGGAAGAAAAAGTGGAGTCAAGATCAAATAAAATGTGAGCTAAGATGGGGGAGTGATCTGAGATAGAGGAAGGGAAAATATCCACAGGAGAGTGGCCACCTTGAGAGGAAAAAGAGAAAAAGGAGGAATCACCATAAAACATATCAAGTCTATAGTATACTCTTTGCTTCCCACTTTGATTATTGCACCATATGTACCAAATGTCTGCATACTCCTTCTAGTCAAGGAGGTCAATTAACTTGATTCTCCTTTTGAATTTTTGTCAAAAGAATTTCTCATTTCCTTTTGAAGCATGTCTCAATCCATCTTTCTTATCCATACAACATTCCACCATGTTAAAGTCTCCAACAAATATCCAAATAGCCTAAGGCAGCCCAGAAGAACACGACCAATCCCATAAACCATCTCGATCCCTATAATCATTGGGGGCATAAATGTTGCAAATTCCAATTATATTTTATTTATCCTTGATCGTAACCCATAAATAAATTTGGCATGGGGAGAAACCATGTACTAAAATATGATCTTCCCTCTTCGGGCCAGTGAGAATAGTAGTGCCTTCCTTCCCTCTATCATGGTTAGAATGGAACCTGATAGCTTGTTCCCAAAGGAATTTAAGCATAGTAAAGGCTTCAAACCCCTCCACTTTGATTTCTTACAATAGATGATGTATTTATCTTTCAGGTTATTGCACCACCTTCTAACTGCATATTTCCTCTCAGGCATTTCAAGTGCTCTCACATTCCAACTATGAATATGCATCATCATAATTTATTTGGAAGGGGGTTTCTAATTATTATACAATCTGTTAAAACAATTCAGGACAACATTTCTATTTTTTCTATTATTGGAGAGGGAGTGCCTATCCATAGCTTTCCTTTTTTTTCTTACAACTTTAGTGAATTGTTCTTTATTATCTACTGTCATGCCTTGTATTTTCTCAGGAGAGGGGATTATTTCCCTCCTCAGGGCTTGTTTATCACTTTTAATCTTTGTATCCTTTTCATTAATAGACACTATAGTAATTTGTTGGGAACTCAATCTGGTGGGGGTTATATTGTTACTATTGTCAGGTTGGTCTCCTAGTTTATCCCCGACTATGGACGAAGGATTTTCTCTATCAATTAGAGGATTAGTGGGCATTACATGAACAACTTAAAATTCTTTGTCAAGCAGATGGTTAAGGAGGGTGACAAAGTTGTTATTATCAATTGTATCCACCATAGGAGCCTCACCAGATGGTAATGACTTCTTAGAGCCAAACTTACTACCATGGTTGGCCAAAATCTTAGTCACATTGTCCTTGTTTCAAGGAATATCTATAAGGTTCACATTTTTGGCATTTTTCTCCTTATTTCTGTCTAAGGTAACCTTAAAATTGGCATTCTGTGAGTTTTTTATGGATGGGCAGTCCCTTCTCATGTGACCATTGAGTTAACAATGGAAACACATGCTCAAATTCTCTAGTAGGGTAAGATCCCATGAAAACTTCTCATCTTCAATGTTGAGTACGATAATCTCCAAAAATTAAAACTTTCGTGTAAGGGCTATAAGGACTCTCACATTCATATGTGACAAGATAGCCATTTATTCCTCAATCTATAGCACAGACCCAAGCGATTGAAGAATTTGAGTGATAAATGACCAAAATTCCACTTGAAGATTCTTAATTTATACCCAATTTGGGATAGACCTCGCAATGACTTGGTCAATATTCCTTTAGGAGACCAAGGAACGGCTCAGAATAATGAATTTCTGACGTTCCAAAACCCTTTTTTAACCACCCTTTCTTTCATGTTATGGTTTTTCAAAAAAACTAAAAACAACCCCTTTTGAATCATCTTGCAAAAATTAGCATGAATACCTAATTGTTTTCCCCAAATAGAAGCCAACCATTCATCAAAAAGAATTTTATAAGGTAAAGAGTCATGATCAAGACAAAAAAAAAAAAATGCAATATTCTTCAAGCGATTTTTTTATGCCCTAATAGCCTTAACCATGTCTTCATTGGGTGAAAGAGAGAGTATTTTCAAACCAAGGAAAGAAGAAGACCTACCATCACATCCTCCACCCCCATAATTTTCTCCATCTCCTCATCTATCTCCATTGGTTGCAGTCCATCCCACTCCTCTTGGGCCTCCTGCAAGATCTTTTCTACTGAAAACTCCATTAAAACACACTATTGGAGGACACAACGAACCAGAGGCCTCCACCACCACTAATTTATATGAGGGTTTCTCAAAAAAAAAAATTGTGCATGTTGAAACATCATTTCCACCTCCATATTTATGTGTATCAACCTCATTAATTTCACCCACACTTTTGTATTAAGATCTTCATCATTTTTCTCATCCATTAACATTGGCTAATACGTGTGAGCCAGGTTGGGGAAATGCCCCCCCTTCAAGAACTAACACAAGGAACCCACAAAAAAAGAAGAAGAAAATCGAGGACACAAAGATAAAAGAAAATAAAAACAATATAAACACACATTTAATCAAGGTAAACAAATCCCACCACATGACACAAGGAACCCCACAAAGTTTGCCAAGCAAGCCTGCACACATTCCAAGGAAGGCAATATGTTAGCCTTCACCAAAGCCATACTAGGTTGCACAGAAAAATATTTTAAGCTTGATTCCTCGTTGATTAACTATTTTTGTTATATTTATCTATTGATTTAATTAAATTTATTTAATTAAATTAATTCTTTATTCTACAGTATCTAAAGTTAATTTAAATACCCTTCCCTAATATATTAAATTTACATTTAATATATGATTCTCCAAAAATTCCCCCTTTAAATAAATTTTAATTTATTTATTCTCTCCACATTATAATATTATACTAAGCTATGATTAATCTAAATCTAATTTGGATTATTCCTAAATCTATCCTAGATTCCTAATCTATAGCCATCACTATTGCCCCTAAGCCTACTCCTCTAATTAATATTAGATTAATTAGACTAATTTTATAATTCCCACAACATTTAATCTCCTAATGGTGCTCACACATGTGTGATCACCCCTCATATTGGATTTGTCCATTCATTTGCCTAAAATAGCCCAAGCCATTTCTCTTGCATCTTGTCTCCCCTTTCCTCTTTGGAAGATGCTCAACATGTGACTCACTTTGGGAGTCCCACCCTCTTACACTTGTCATTGAGTCATCATTTTCAAGAATTTATCACACATGTGTGAGAAACTCTCCCTCTTTCAAGACCATTCCTTTATCCCATGTGGATCCCATGTGGATGCCACATGAGATCCACATCATCGAAGTCCTACAAAAATCTATAAATAGGAGACCTTGCTCCTTGCAAATCATTTCTCATTTTATGCATTGTTATCATGTTAGTATTGCTCTAGGTTTTCATAGTTTATTTTCATGGTTTTCAATCTTAATTCCTTATTGGATATAGAAATCACATGTTAGGTTAATGGTGAATAAATATTATTTAGATCTTGCATTAGATTCATTCCTATTCCTTGCATTTTCATTGAATGCTTGAGGCTAGTTCTACATAACTAGTCCTTGAGTTCATTGAATATCACTCCATTTAGTTTTTCATTTTAGATCACTTATCATCATTAATCAAGTGGGATTTATATTTTATGTTGGGAAAGTACACTCACATTCCTCTCTAAGAGAAAATCAACAAGTCTTGGGTGCACTTGTTTGGCTCATTGGAGGTTATGTTGGAAGCTTTGTGTAGTTTCAAGATTTTATGAATATGTATAGATTAGATATTTATAACTAACATTTACATGTCTGAGCTTGTTCCAAACATGTAGAATTTCATCATACACACATCCAAATTGATCATCACACAAATTATATTAAAAAAATATCCACACAACATCTTTCTCACCTTCAACATGTTGAAATGGTCTTTAATATATATCAAGTTATTCATAAAAACCCTCAATTAGGTTGGCCAAAATAGAGAACAAACATAAGTCCTATAAATTCAACCACCAAACACAGGCGTGGTGATTAAGCTCAACTCTAGGAGATAAAGGGGACATATAAGCATCATAGAACATTTTATTAGTTATCTCAAGATTATTCACACATAAGAACACATCCTCCAAAGTTGGAAACAAAGGTAATGTGTAGATAAACTACATAGTGCATAGCCAGTTGGCCTAAAAACATAGGTTCTAATAAAAATAATTCATTGCAATTATTCACAAGCTAAGGTAAGACTGAAATAACATCTTAGCTCAACTTTCGACATAAGTCCATACCAAAATAATATGGCCCAAATAGGAGAACCAACTTAGTAGGCTAGATAGATACAACAAACCAAGAAAGCCAACTTTAGACATAAAGAAACACCAACTTGATCAAATATCATCATGTAAAGAACACAAGGATATTCCTAGAACAGTCAACCTCAATACCAAATCATTATTTATTACTACCACATTTGTTTAATCTGTGAAATATCAATGAATACAAAATATTTAATTCCAGAGAGCCAAACAACACTGCTGAGGAATAAAACTCCATAACTATTAGATTGTGGAGAAAAATACCAACTAAAAACTAAATTGAGACATTGGAAAATAATTTTGAGCATTTCCTCCAAACTTCAATACCAGAAGAATTAATGCAAAGCATTCTATAGAGCAATCCTAATAGAAAACCATATTGTCAACAAACTTCAATTACCAACCACATCATCTGCAATGCTAAGGACCTAAAATAATAAGAGTACAACATTCACAAAACATAAACATTATATCTAGAACTACAAGATTTCATCACCAAATGTGGATAATTTATCCATATAGACTTTAAATACTCTTTCCTATAGCATATGGAAATATCAAATGCTCGCTCAAAGCAATAAAATAATATCTAAACACATTTCCAACAATCTCCCTTTTTATTGATGGAAATACCATAAATATGATCAAAATTATTTGTACAAAGTCCATCTCTAAAAAGCTTCTCTCTTTTTACAATGGCTCTTTATCCCCCTAATGCATTCATCTCCCCCTTTGACATGAAGAACCCAGGGCACAAATCTCTACATAAATTAACATTCTCAATCTTTGAGACTATATCTCAAACTTTTGCATTACTTTTCTATAAATAGTGAACAAAAAAATACTCGCCCCCCCCCCCCTAAGAGAAACCACAACATCAGTCTAGGAGAAAAAAAATACAATACTTTAATTTCTCCCCCAAGATAGATGTACCACTTTAGGCATCTATTTATAAGGAGGGGAAATAACCCCTAACTTCTACTTGCAAAGATACTCAATAGTATCCTTTAATAGTGCCTTAGTGAAAATGTATGCAATCTGGTCCTTTGTTGAAACATACTCTAATCTGACCTCTTTTTATCCAACCTCCTCTCTTAGGAAGTGATATCTAATAAAAATGTGTGTGGTTCTTGAATGCATTACTAGATTCTTTTAAATGTTAATTGTAATCGTAGTATCACACATATTAGAAATAGGCTCACCATACATCACTTTGATATCTCTTAAAGTTTTCTTCATGCACATGATTGAGTGTAACAAGATGTTTCCAAAATGTACTTAGCCCCTACTATTGGTAAATATACTAAGTGTTGGCTTTTACTTAGTCAAATGACTAATTTATCTTCTAAGAAAAATGTTACACCACTAGTACTTCTTATATCATCTACACAGCTAGCCCAATCAACATCAATGTAAGCCTTTAGAGATAAATCATCATCTTTCTTATATCATAGTGTGAGCAAGAAAAATATAGTTGTAAAGGAGCATGATAATTAGATTAAAGAATTCTACAACTAAATAAACAAGCTACATACAAGATTGAACCGAAAAAGAAAAAACTTAAACAATAAGGAAACAAGGAAGTGAAAACCTCCTCAAACTGAATCTAAGCTCCCCTTTTTATGTGTTCATGCTTATGGATGTGTGCTCAAGATGTGCTCTAAGCCTCAAAGGTATGTTCTCTAAACTAGCATTATAACTTTACTCTTCAATATTGTAATATCTAAGCTAAAACTGACATTATGATGTTGCTTCAAAAGATGGATGAAATGTGAAGGAATGAGCCTTTGTTTTATAGGAAATGGGGTTGAAAATGGGTGGTTCAGATGCAAAGCTGAAGAGAGGTCAGGATGCCACTAGAAGAGAGCACATGGATTGTGCTTCTTCAAGTGCATCAAATTGTGATACTTGTCACAATATTATTGGGTTGAAAGTAGGGAGGAATGTGACCATTTAGGGAAATGGACCAAGAAGCCTCTAGAAGATAAGGCTAATAAAAAGGGTGTAAGAGGCATTTATGAGGGTGTAAGGGATATTTATGAGGGTGTGAGAGATATTTATTCTTATGGATAAGCATGACTTGAGATTATTGACTTTGACTTTGGGGGTTGAGTTCCTAATCAAGGAATAGGAATGTGACATGGTTAGGGATAGAATTAGGATTAGGGTTAGGAGATAAGAAGGGTGATTAGGGGGATAAGGAAGGGTTAGCATGTGTGAAGAGGTTGGGATTAGTTTGAACTCAGGGTTAGGTGGTTGGGATTGGTTAGGGTAGCATGTGCAAAAGGGTTGGGTTGAGTTTGAACTCAAGGTTAGGGGTTGGGATTGGTCAGGTTAGCATGTTTGAAGGGGTTGGGTTGAGTATGAACTCAGGGTTAGGTGGTTGAGATAGGTTAGGTTAGAGGTTAAAGGGAATAATAATGAATTGAATTACATAAATAACATATTCATTCAATAATAGGGGAATAGGGTTTTAATTAATTATTAAGCTAGTGGTTTCTTTTAATAATTAATCAGGACAATAGCCAATTAATTGAATTAATTAGGGCTAGGCAATGACATAGGTCAGTTAGGTAATGCTTAATTACTTAGTTGATATGTCCTAAAAGGCACTAAATATGATTAGATGTGTTAATCAGATTTAGGTGTCTACATTTTCCCCTCTTTGACATAGTGTTAGAATAATGCTATTTCGAAGACGTTTAAAATAATAGACGACGCGAAGATGTGGAAATAGGCAACAAAGTTTCCCCAAAGTAATGATTAGGATAGAGTTAGGATAGGATGACAAGGATGATGCCCCCTCAAGAGGGTGATAGGGAGAAAAGGTGAAGCCCTGGCGGCATCTCAAAAAGAGACGGCAAGGAGAGATAGGATAGAAGAAAAAGGAAGGGGGGAATAGAAGAATGAGGGATGCGATAGTCAGGTTTGCATCAAGGATGAAGAGATATGTGTGAGACAAGATTTGATTGGACTAAAAATTAAATGCTATGTTGGGGAGGGGATGGGGGATTTTTTCTTAAATCTTGAGCGAGGGGTATTCCAGGATGGAATACCGCCATGTAGTTGAGCACTTATTTTGATATAGAAATGCTAGAGACCATGCCAAGGTTACTAGGAATATGAGGCCTTGTCATTGGTGTTGCAGAGGACTGACACAAAAAACACATGAGGGTTGCCCCAACATCACACATGGGTCCCAAAAAAAACCATGGTGTAAATGATGCTGGAAAAGCCCACAAGAAAATGACATTTCCCAAGTGCAGCATGCAAACCCAAATGGATTACATACGTGCAAGGGTCATCTCTGACTAGCTCACAAGAAGAAAAAAAAAAGATCAAGTTCCCTATCCTAGGTGCATCCATCCGCAACGTACTATGACATAAATAATCGTGGAAACTTTGAGGAGGAGAACAACTGAAAGAATTAGGAATGATAACCAAGAACCAAAATCAAATTTCAAGATCAAAAATTCAATAACAAGATGCCTTTTGCTAGAGAGATCAATGATATGGGATAATGATTGGATTGAGATTAGGTCAAGAGCAAGGATACATCCTACAAGAACTCAGTGATGATGATGATCTAGATTTTAGGTCAACGAGAGGAAGGATACATCCTCAAGGACCCATTTCCAACAAGATGATTGGATTTAAGTCAACAAGAGGAAGGATACACCCTCAAGGACCCATTTCCATGGAGAGGTCATGTGTGTATTTGATTGGCCAAAATATGTGATGATGATCAAATTTCTAAAACAAGATTTGTTCATAAGGAGCTTGCTAAAGCACATGATTCAGAATGGAACTGGATCACTTTCTGCAAGGACATCAACCAAGGACGCTAGATATGTACAAGAAGGACTAGATACAAGACTAGACTGACAAAGAAATGATATTTATAGGACTGAAGCTCAAGGATTTGGATAGGACAACATATATACAAATGAGACAGATGATTATATACAGGAAGGATATGTACAAAAGCTCAGGATGTAGGATAGGATGACCAATGCTGACTGAGGCGAGTGATAATGGAACATCTAGGAAATATAGGTAAGGATTAGGCTAAAGTAGAGTGGAATGAATGAGATGGAGGAGAATGAGATTTTGATAGATAATGATACAACCAACTATGTATGATGCTTGATTGCCAGGTTTTCACCACACATACTTGTCCAAGGCACCTAATTGCCAAGTTTTCACCATTGGATGAGTGATTTCCCTTGATCTTTTTTTTTTTTTTTTCTTTTTATCTCTTTTCTTTTTAAAAAAATTTTTTTTGCTATCATCAAGGTGTCTGTGTACTAGATTTTCACCAAGACAATGAGTTTTTCAAGACTTTTTACAATGTTTTTGGATTTTTTAGATTAATTGGAATAACTAATCAACTGCTAGGCATAGAAGTGCCTGAGATGAATGATATTGATTGGATCATTCAGGGGTTCTCCTTCAAGAGTAGATAACTGATATGCCCCAGAACTGAAGCATGCAGTGACAATATATGGGCCTTGCCAGGTAACTTCAAACTTACCCTTCTTTTCCTGATTAGCGCCCACTTTCTAATTCTCTTTGAGCACAAAGTCCCCTACCTGGAACTGGCATGGGTGAATCTTCTTATTATAGCTTTTCTTTAATCTGTTTTGATATATGACCAAGTGGTCATATTCTTGCTGGCGCTTTTCATCAAGGAGATCAAGATGTGTGAGTCTTGCTACTCTGTAGTCTTCATCTGTGATTAGGTCTTTGAGAGATACCCGTAAGGATGGTAGTTCAACCTCAATTGGTAAGATTGCCTCAGTACCATAGAAAAGGGAATATGGAGTGGTGCATGTGGGAGTGCGGAAGGAAGTGCAATAGGCCCAAAGGGAAGGATTAATTTGAAGGTGCTAGTCATGACCAGTATCATTGACAACCTTCTTTAGGATTTTTAGAAGTGTTTTGTTGGTTGCCTCAGCTTGGCCATTACCCTGTGAGAAATATAGGGTAGAGAAGCGATGGTGGATGTGGAGGCACTCACACAGATCGACCATATGTTGATTTTCAAATGGTGAACCGTGATCTGTGAAAATGGTGGATGGAATGCTAAAGTGAAAAATGATGTGGTATAGGATAAACTTGGAGATTTGGATGCCTGTCGTAAGGGTAAGTGGGACTGCTTCAACCCACTTAGTAAAGTATTCAGTTGCTATGATGATAAATTTGTGTCCCTCAGAGGACAGGCGAGTGATCTTACCAATGAGGTCAAAACCCCAACATGAGAATGGCCAAGAAGGCACAAGAGGATGTAGCTCTTGTGCTGGTGCATGGATCAGATTTGCATGTTGCTAACATGGTAAGCATTTTTTTTAAAAATTCACAGGCATCATGTTCCATAGTAGGCCAATAATACCAGACTCTAAGAAGTTGTTTAGCTAGGACCATTCCACTCATGTGGGCACTACAAATTCCAATGTGCACTTCTCACAATGCCTAGGCAGCTTCAGCTTCAACTTCATCTAAGCACATAGAGAGAACATTGTGATAACTGTGACAATATAAGGTGTCGGCTACAATGGTGTAGCAGGAAGCTCTTTGAATAAGGTTTTGGCATTGGGTGTTTGTTAGATGGGGGGATATGATACCATTCTTTAGATAAGCATGGATTTCATGGTAACATGGGGACTACGGACCAACCAAGACACAAACCCGATTAATGTCATCACTCTCATAAGTTGGAGCATGAAGTTTCTCAATCAAGAACTCGCACTGTGTTGCATCACGTGGTATTTCTAGAAGAGACCTAATCATAGTCATAACATCGGTAGCTTTGTTTTGTAGATGTGGCACTTGGGTGATTTGCAGATTGATGAAATGCTCCTTCATTTTATCTACCATCTCTTTGTAAGGTAACAACTTATCATCTTTTGTTTGCAATTCATCTAACACTTGCTTTATGATTAGTTGAGAATCACCAAAGACTTGGATATCTGTGATGTTCAACTAGATGGCCATGCTGAGTCCTGCAATCATTGCCTCATATTCTGCTATGTTTTTAGTGCAAGGAAACCCCAGTTTGAATGATTTTGGGATGTAGTCACCTTGTGGGGTAATAAACAGGATTCCTGCCGCAGAACCATGAGATGTATATGAACCATCAAAGAATAACTTCTAGGTTGGTTTCTCTTCGATCATGCATAGATTCTCATCGGGAAACTCCATGACTAATGGATATGCATTGATCAATGGTGCCTCTGCTAACTGATCTGTGATGACTTGACCTTTGACGGCTTTTCTGTCGATATATTGGATGTCAAACTTGCTGAGAAGCATTACCCATTTAGCCATGCGGCTTGTGAGAGTTGTTTTAGATAGTAGATACTTGAGTGGATCTACTTTTGATATAAGCTTGATTGTGTGACTGAGCATGTAGTGATGAAGCTTTTGAGTGGCAAAGACCACTGCTAGGCATGCTTTTTCTATTGGTGTATAATTTAGCTCATAACCCACCAAAGTGCAGCTGATGTAGTAGATAGCACGCTCTTTTCCATTGTCACCTAATTGGGCCAAGAGTGCCCCCAGTGTTGTTGTTGTTGCAGATATATATAATATGAGAGGTTTGCCTGGTATAGGCGGCACTAGAATAGGTGAATTTGCCAGATATTCCTTGATTTTTTCAAAGCTTCTTTGGCATAGAGGATCCCATTTGAAATTATGATCTTTCCTTAGCAAATGCGTGAAAGGTTGGCATTTGTCTGCAAGCTATGATATGAAGCAGCGCATTGATTGAAGCTTTTCTTGTAGACTGCATAGTTGTCCGAGTATCTTTGGCAGAGGCATTTCCATGATTGCTTTAAATTTTTTAGGATCTATCTCGATACCATGCTGTGATACGATGAAGCCAAGGAGATATCCTGATGTAACTCTGAAGACACATTTATTTGGATTTAACTTGAGACCATAATGTCAAAGTTGATCAAATGCTACCTCTAGATCATTTAGGTGATCCATTCTATTTTTTGATTTAGCCAATATATCATCCACGTAATCTTCAAGGATCTTATGGATCATGTTGTGAAAGATGACGGTCATGGCCCTCTGATATGTTTCTCTAGCGTTCTTGAGCCCAAATGGCATCATGTTGTAATAGAAGGTACCCCATGGTGCTGTAAATGTTGTCTTATGCTAATCTTCTTCTGCTATACAGATCTGATTATATCCTAAAAATCCATCCATGAGAGACAACATCTCATGTCCGGCAGTGAGGTCCACTATCATGTCGATATTAGGCAATAGAAAGTCATCTTTTAGACATGCTTTGTTGAGATCTCGGAAGTCTGTGCAGATTTTGATGGACTTATCTAGCTTAGAGACTAGGACCATATTTGAAATCCAATCTGAGTAATCTATGACTATGATGATTCTAGCTACTAAGAGCTTTTCAAGTTCTATTTTGACCATTAATGCAGCTTTGGGATGCATTTTCTGGAGCTTTTGTTTGACAGGTTTAATGTTAGGATCCACGGATAAATGATGTACAAGTTCTGGATCCAATCTAGGAATTTGAGAGTAGGACCATGCAAAGATGTCTGGATATTCTCTTAAAAGAGTTGTGAAGGCCATTTCTTCTGCTTCTGTCAAGGATGCTGCAATGTGAGTGAGGCGAGGCTAGTCCTCTATACCCAAATTAATAGGTTGGGTTTCCTCGATGAGAATAGATGACTATTCTGACCTGTAATCATGGATGATAGGGAGAGGATAATCTCCATCTCCTGGCACCTCAGAAAGGTTTTCACCAGGAGATACACCTTTTATTTTTTATTTTTTTCTGATCTGATAGTTCCCTAGAAGGGTTTTCACTAAGAGATACATTTTTTTTTTCTTTTCAATTTTGCAGCTAGAGTCCTCCTCTCCCCCAAAGTATGCTTCTAGGTTCAAGGTGTATACATGTGTGGAAGTTTGCCCCCAATCTGGTTGCTGATCTGTAGCTCCCATGAAGTTTAGGAGCGCAACCATGCTTTCAAACTCGTCTATCGAGATGATGCTTGGTTGGTCCCAGTTAATGAGTTCGGGATGGAAGAGTGGAAGGTCAATAAAGTGGAGGGATAATTGGTGAAGGATAGAGTTATTGAGGAAGATTTCATCATCAATATCGTCATAGGCTCTCACAATTTTCTCTTCCGGGATGTCTTTGAATTCGTGTAAGTTGCCCAAGGGAATGTGATAAGTTAGACTGGTTTCTTTAGTGCCCCAAGTCATGTCATGGCCAAGGCCAGATGTATCATGTTCAAATCCCATACCAATGTGCTTTTGAAGTTTGGAGGGCACAATGGGGGCTCTCATGCCTTGTTCTTCAGAGCCTAGTCCAACTCCTTGATAGTTCCACTTTTCGGTGACCAATTTGTGAGCAGAGGGATATTTATCTTTGAAGTGATTCAGGAGGCCACTGTCAGGAGGTGTGGGATCTTTGTAGAGCCATTGATTGATATCATGATTAGGTGTTATTTCCTGGCTATTCAGAATGTCGTGAGAAAGAAAGGTGGTAGGACCCAATTGCATTAGTTCAGGTGGCTTTTTCTCAATGTAACTAGATGGATGCCCATGGGTATGTGGATCAACCGGGAGGGCACCAACAGTGAAGGCATCAATTAGACTATATTATCCATAGCCTTGGTGGTCAATCTTGATAGTGGATAGAGTAGATGCAAGGATAGTGTTTGGATTTGGAAGAGTTGTGGAGGAACTGGCGATAGATGTGCCAAGGTCAGTCCCAGGATAATGATTTGAATCTGGATGGGAGGCTTCCAATGCATGGTAGTATGCGAAGGGCTTGGGATCTGCATGGATAATGATCTCAACTCTATTGTGTGGAAAATTGATACACTGATGATAGGTGGAAGGGACAACCTGCATAGAGTGAATCCATAGGTGTCCAAGGAGGATGTTGTATGGGAGGTCAAGATCGACCACATGGAATATTATCTCTTGTACTGTCGGGCCTAGTTGAATGGGCAAGGAGATTGTACCTTCTGATGTTCATTCTAGATTGTTGCCGGATTTTATTGTGATGACATCATTCATGATATCAGCTTCAGTGTATCCCAGTTCCTTTAAAAAAATTTAAGTACATAGATTCAAGGCCGAACCATTATCTATCATGACTCTCTTAACAACAAAGTTTCAGACCATGACGGTGATGCGAAGAGGGAGGATATGATCAGGCTCAATAGATGGCATGTCAGTGGGTTTAAAAGAGATAGCATAATATGTGGATAAGTGACCCACAAGGTTTTGAAATTGACTGGGATCTATGTTGTTGGGAACACGTGACTCTTGCAAAGCTTTATTCAAGATCTATTGATGGATTGGTGATGTGCACAAGAGATCCAAGATGGATATTTGGGTAGGTGTATTCCCTAGATGTTCCAATAAGTTATATTTTTCCCTAGAGGATGAGGTAGTACTAGCACCAACAATAGTTATGCATCCACGACGTGTGGTAACAACACAATTAGTATCAACGCCTTTCACATGAATGACATTGACAGATCGCTCGACTTGGGATATACAACCGATGATACTACCATACTCAACATGAGTGGTAGTGTTATTACTGGTATGGGCACTTTGTTTTCCTTTGTCTTGATTGGATGTTGAAGCAATGTGTGCGTTGGTAGGTCCCGTGTTATTTTCATGGTTTGCGAACGCATTTTGATAGATCTTCAGATTGCTATTGGGTGAGTGTAAAGTAGAAAATGATGTTAATAGAATAAGAGTGTTTTGATACTCAAATCACTTATCACCTTACATTTAATGTTAAGAGTGGAGGGATAAATAAAACATTCCCCTTTATTCTCAAATGCACAAAGGACGGATCCAAATTTATCAACCCAAAAAGGATCAATGCATAAATGAATCAATCTATTCGAAATAAGAATAAAGAAGGAGATCCTAGGTTTCCCTCTTAAAATGTGTGTGTGAATGAATGTAGATGTGTGATAGATTCAGAATGATTAAGGATTTGAATTGAAATGGATAGGATAAATACACTAACCTTGAAATATTGCAGATCAAAGAATGCTATTTTTTGAGGTCTGTACTCAGTTTCTGGAAAATTTGAAGTATGATCTGGAAAGGAAACGCAGAGATGAACAAAACCTAGAAACCTTTTTCCAATCCAACACCGTCTTATGAAAAAGGTTGACCTTGACCCAAAAATGTCACCCCTAACCCAATAATGTCAACCATGACCTGCACAGGTCTGACAGAAATTTTTTTCACGGATCCTGATAGTTCGCTGAAAAGGGTATCGAAATATGAGTCCAAATCTGTAGTCCCGAACCTGTACCTAAAAGAAAAAGAGGTTTGTTTGTTAGGGGGGAGGGGTTTTCCTTTGTCAAACCCTGATTTAGGAATTAACCTTGAAATCAATAAAGTATGGAATGCTAGCAAGTAGTAGAATTGAATCTAATAATGAAGCTATGATATTGAATAGATATGTAATTGTAATACAAATGTAAGAAAGTATGTAAATATGAAAGCATGGACTTTAGAAACCATAAACCTCCATGATTGTATGCTTGGAAGTATGAAAGTTTGGACTCTCTTATTGTATGCTTGGAATCTACCTTGAAGGGAGAATGAATGAGTCTTGAGGATGCACAAAGGATCTTGAAGGAAGATCACACCACCATGATGGCTAGATCTAGGATTTGAATAATGAATATTGAATGCTTGAACCAAATCCCTTCAAAGGCTTGAGAGCTTGAATCCTTGATCTTCAATGGAGGAATTGAATGCTTGAGGGGAAGACTTGAACACCTTAAGATATTCAAAACATGTAGAGAAATAGATTCTTGAACTTTTTGCTTGATCACATCTTATCACTTAGTTGATGGTCAGAGAAATTGAGAGAGAAAGGCTTCCTTTTATATGAAATTAGGGCACAATCTTCTAAGGAGGCTGACATAGGATAATTAAATTCCCATTAAAACCTTTACCCCTAGGAGAGGACCTATATTAAATATAATTTAGGAATCACCAATTTGGAACCCGAAACAGCTGACCCAGAAGCGGGAAGTAACTTTTTGCAAGGACCTACATCCAGAAACGGTGGGACCCCAAGATTTGAACCCTGGGTCAAGGTTGAGGTCGAACTTGACCTAGGTCAAGTTTGAGGTTGACCTTGACCTAAGTCAGGGTTGAGGTCAACATAGACCCAAAAGGTCGACCCTGACCCTGAGGTCAAAGACCTCAGATCTGCCGTCCAAGATGCAAAAATTAGGTTGGAAAGAAGTGGAAAGAGAGGCAGAATAAGGGGAAAGCCATGTCAAAGTCAGGAACCCATTCAAGGTGCTTGATATGACCCCAAACCACTTACATGGAAGGATAAACCAGTCTACCATGGAAGTGCTTCCATTTTTTGACTATACATTTAGCCCCCACTTTAGCGGGAGTATGGAAATCAAACATGCTCAAAGTAAATATAGAAGAAAGACTCTGGTGGATCGCAACGAGGTAGAATATCACTAAGTTAAGGACATGAGTCCCTAAAAAAAGGATTCTAACTCAACATACATACATAAAGATATGAAAGTAAAGAGCAATCAATCATAGAAAACATACATGACAACATAAGCAAGACCAGAGCAACACTATAGATAACATAGCTTCATGATCTAATCCTACTAGAATGAAAGTGAAAGAGAGAGAAGGGATAGTGATTACCTCACCTAGTAAGATGCCCACCTTACCATGAATCACCAGGGAGGGAGAGCCCAATAGTTTCACCCACAAACTGTGCTTGTAATTGTAAATGCGTCTTCTAACAGCTTTAAAAATATCCATAGATCCACATTCTTGTATCACTATGGAATATAAAATGCATTTCCATTAAGGATTTAGCAACTTATGTGCATTACCTTTCAAGGATTTAGCATATTGTAAAATAAAAGGGTGCGTATCTCTTCAGGCTTTAGCAACTTGTGTGCGTTACCTTCCAAGGATTTAGCAAAAAAGTAAAAAGTAAAAATGCGTGTCTCTTGAAGATTTAGCAACTTATGTGCATTACCTTCCAAGGATTTAGCAAAAATAAAAGTAAAAAAAATTCTTATCTCTTCAGGATTTAGCAGCTTATGTGCATTACCTTCCAAGGATTTAGCATACTGCAAAATGTAAATTAATGTAAGCTATAGTACAAGGGAGACCCTATATATGCCCCCTTCCTTATCATGACTACTTACTAGGTAGGATAAGGAAGAGAAAAGAGGATACCTACTTCACAAGGTAAGGAGATATCCAGCTTAACAAAAATGTATACCATATTCTTAACGAAGAGCCTTGACCCTTACATCCAAGAACATAGATACTCATGAAATAGATATGTCACTTATGGAAAAAGGATCCTCAAAAAGGGAAGAGATCTTATCAACAAGACCCTCACCATAGAGGAGTTCTTAGGATAAAATGTCATCTTCTAAAGAAAAGAGGGAACAAAGATTCAATCATCAAGCCCCCTGTAACCAAGAGGAAGAGGAATCTTACGATGAAGGCATCAAAATCTAACCCAAAGCAAGAGAAAGAGTTTATCAAAAGAATAGTTTGCAAAATAGAGAAGAGGTGATGACCTAGGATAATCACCTCTCATATAAGAGGTTATCCATAGTCAAAAACATACATCTTTATAAGGAAATAATGTTATATGATAAAAAAATGCCACTAAGCTAAGGAAAGTAGATCCTTAGATAGAGGAAGAAGAAAAATACCTTGCCCCCCAGGGGTGAAAGAAAGGGATATATCAAATTATATCAAGAGATATTGTAGCAAAGAGATATCATGTGAGAAGTGAAAAAGTAACCCTTGTGAGAGATAGCACATTATTCAGTTTCCAAGGTGAGAGATTTATCAACCATGGAAACCCAAAAACAATGAAATGGGTTATAATCAAGGACATAGATCCTTAATGCAAACCAAAAATTTTATGTATGATTGGATATCACATAATAGATAGATATTTCTTAACCAAGGAAAAGTGGATCCCAAAAAGACAGAAGAGAAGGAGATGGCAACCTTGGCCCCCAAGCATAGGAACAAGGATGAAAGGGGACCTATTATATTGCTCACAATACTATGCAAGACAAAAAGCCCCCAAAGATTAGGCTAACATTGTTTACATAATATGGAGTTCCATAATAGGAACATAAATGTTATTTAGAGAAAATAGTATTGAAGTAAAACTCATTACCACATGATATATAAATAACTTTACTATCAATGAGATGCCTAATCTTATAATGTAAAGGTTGGCATTCATTAGAGTGATCATGAAATCTATGATAGAAACAAAAAGGAAGAATCTTCAAGTATAGACTACATTTATTTTTGTGTTTAGGTCTAGTAATCATCTTAACACGAAGGAGCTTAGGAAAAACAACCTCCTGGTCAAATTCCTTCATAGGGTCATCATGTTTTGAAATGTTATTTGATATGTTGGTAACATTGATGTGTTTTTGAGGATTAAATCCCAATCCATGCTCATGCCCCCATTCTGTAAGGGCATTTGAATTCCCTATTTATGCTTAGCACATCCTTGACTATGGAATCCTTGTTTAGCTAGTAAATGATAACTATGACCGTAACAAGAAGCCATATGAAAAGGAGTCAATTGAACTCTAGTAGTCACTAAGTCATCATTAGTATGTTCAATAGATTCACAAGAAGGAAAAATAAAGGAATACATCCTAGGAGAAGATGGGGTAGGAGCTTGATTATCCATAGGATCATCACTAAGAGGGAGCTCATTAAGGGAATTCATATCATTCCCCGCTAATGTCTCATTACTAGAAGAAATCCCAAATGGAGGTAAAGAATCTATAATATTTTCTTCTTTCTCTAAAATGTCTACATAAGGAGAGTGTGTTTTAGAA
>MU226454.1:230535-243966 GCA_018584345.1 Thuja plicata
TATTGTAGGTTTACAGTGCCTTTCCCCCATGTTTTTACAAATAATGGTCCCAGTGATATAGACCATATTTCAACAAATGGGTAATAGAGAGAAAGTAGAAAGAAGATAGAAGGAATATAGTCGTCTTTTTTGTGTATCAATGATATTCGTGAAAGTATAATAGAAAGAAAGTAGAAAGAAGATAGAAGGAATATAGTCTTCTTGCCCTTTTCAACCTATAAAACAAAATAAGAGCTTGCAAAACATACTCAAACAACAAAAACACATTAGCTTAGAGGGTTAGTTTGTAAGAAAAACAATGAAAAGGAACCCGCAAAGTGGGTCCCATCGGGCGTGCTAGAATGTGAGCAAGGAAAATCTAGTTGTAAAGGAACACGATAATCAAATTAAAGAATTCTACAGCTAAATAAACAAGCTACATACAAGATTGAACTGAAAATGAAAAAATTAAACAATAAGGAAACAAGGAAGTGCAAACCTCCTCAAACCGAATCTAAGCTCCCCTTTTGATGTGTTCGTGCTTATGGATGTGTTCTCAAGATGTGCTCCAAGCCTCAAAGGTATGTTCTCTAAACTGGCATTATAACTTTACTCTTCAAGATTGGAATATCTAAGCTAAAACTGACATTATGATGTTGCTTCAAAAGATGGATGAAATGTGAAGGAATGAGCCTTCTATTTATAGGAAATGGGGTTGAAAATGGGTGGTTCAGATGCAAATCTGAAGAGAGGTCATGATGCCACTAGAAAGGAGCACATGGATTGTGCTTCTTCAAGTGCATCAAATTGTGACACTTGTCACAATATTATTGGGTTGAAAGTAGGGAGGAATGTGACCATTTAAGGAAATGGACCAAGAAGCCTCTAGAAGATATGGCTCATAAAGAGGGTGTAAGAGGAATTTATGAGGGTGTAAGGGATATTTATGAGGGTGTAAGAGATATTTATTCTTATGGATAAGCATGGCTTGAGATTATTGACTTTGACTTTGGGGGTTGAGTTCCTAATCAAGGATTAGGAATGTGGCATGGTTAGAGATAGAATTAGGATTAGGGTTAGGAGATAAGAAGGGTGATTAGAGGGATAAGGAAGGGTTAGCATGTGTGAAGAGGTTGGGATTAGTTTGAACTCAGGGTTAAGTGGTTGGGATTAGTTAGGTTAGCATGTGTGAAAGGGTTGGGTTGAGTTTGAACTCAAGGTTAGGGGTTGGGACTGGTTAGGTTAGCATGTGTGAAGGGGTTGGGTTGAGTATGAACTCAGGGTTAGGTGGTTGAGATAGGTTAGGTTAGAGGTTAAAGAGAATATTAATGAATTGAATTACATAAATAACATATTCATTCAATAATAGGGGAATAGGGTTTTAATTAATTATTAAGCTATTGGTTGCTTTTAATAATTAATCAGGACAATAGCCAATTAATTGAATTAATTAGGACTAGGGGATGACTTAGGTCAATTAGGTAATGCTTAATTACTTAGCTGATATGTCCTAAAAGGCACTAAATATGATTAGATGTGTTAATCAGATTTAGGTGTCTACACATAGACCAAGATTTAAAGTTTCTCTCAAATATTCGAATATCCCTTTTACTGCCTTATCATGAGATTGTCTAGGATTAACTTGATATCTAGAAACAAAACATATTGCATGCATAATTTCATGTCTTGAAGTAGTTAAATATAATACTCCTCTAATCATAGATATGTGAAGAGTCTGATCCACTTCTAGAGATTCCTCATCCTTTCTTAAATGACAACTGGTAACCATATGGGTACTTACTAATTTAGAGTTTTCCATACCAAATTTCTTCAACATCTCTTTGATATACTTCATCTAAGAAATATAAATACTATACTTGAAGACTAAGAAAGAATGACAACTCACCAATCATTGACATCTCAAAGACTTTTTTCTTTTATGTAAACCTCTTATATACATCATAATCTCCACAAAAAATGATAGCATAAACATACACAACTATCAAGAGTTTGTCTCCCTCAACCTTAAAATAAAGATTAATATCGTTCATACCTTTCTTCAACTCTTTCTATAGTAAATAATTTTCTAATCTTTCATACTAAGCTCTAGGATCTTGTTTTAGACTATATAGTCTCTTTAAATTCTACACACCATGTCTAGATCTTCTACCAACTAAAAACCATCATATTTCTCAATGTAAACTTTTTCTTCAAGATCTCAATTAAAATTTTTTGACTTAACATCCATTTGATACACTTTAACATTCTTTAAAGCATCAGATACAAGAAACATCCTAATAGCTTCCATCCAGGCCACCAAAGAAAAATTTGTTCAACGCTCCACAAGATTGAGAAGTAGGGGAGGTGAATAATTTTTAAACATGTGCATAATTTTTTTAAAACTTAAATCTACATCAAATAACTTCAACCAATCTCACATGAACACTCAATTTTTATGTGGAAAATCTAATATGAGAAAGACTAAAGTGAGATCCAACTCACTATACAAAATAATGAATTACAATATTGTTTTAGGATCAATTATAAGGAAGCCCACTACTCTTTCTTTGACTTGAAGAATATGGTGCAAAATCTTAAGACAATATACAATGGGCTTGAAAGCTAAGACGTGCAATCTTAGGGCAAGATACAAAAAAAGACTTGTAGGCTGAAGCTCACTACTTTATAGAAATATATAGATCTGTACAAAGTTTCCAAGAGGGACACACTATCTTCCAATATGAAAAATAATTATATCAATTAAAATGAATAAATCTTCGAGCATGAAACTATCCTTGAATCATTGTCTCAAGTGACCAATTTCATGACAAACATCACAGAAATTTATGTTGTCTCAATCGATCACACAAAAATATATGATCATTAAAGAACATCATATAATTAATTTTTTCACTTCATACCTTCACACTTGATCCATGCATTCAATCCACTACTTCAACATGTTGAAATGATCTTCAATATATAGTGATTTCATCAACTAAACTGTCAATTAGGTTGGCCACAAATAGATAAATCATAATTCAAATAAGTTGGCCACCAAATACAATTATAGTGATTTTGGTCCACTTTAGAAGATAAAGGGGATCCAAGTATATCATAACACATCTTTTTAAGCATTTTGAAATAGTTAGCACACAAGAACACATCCTTCAAACTCGACATCAAACATTGCATGCAAATAAATAATGTAATACACATCTAGTCATCCCAAAAACATCATCCAATGCAAATAACTCAGTACAGATCTTAAAAAACCATAGTGAGACCCATAGTAACATCTTAACACAATTTCCAATGAAACTCCTAACGAAAAGGATATGATCCAAACAATAACACCAAATGAGTCAGCTAGAGACCACACAAAACACAATTTTGATAAACACAACATCACAACTTCTCTTGAAAAGAAAACTAACACCTAAAAATCAAACTGAAATACTGCACATACATTCTAAACATATCCTCCAAACTATAAAACTAAAAACAATACTATGGATCATGCAGATCATTATCTAGACCAATCATCATAGACAACCTCATTATTAACAAACTCAACTATCAACCACATCAACTAAATTGTTGAGGACTTGAAAAACTAATAGTGCAACATCCATAGAACATAAACATTATATCCAAAACTAAAATCCATCATCACTAAGTTCAGAGGAATGCAGAACACTCTCCTATATAGACTTCAAATACTCTTTCCTAATATTACAACTTATGATATAATAAACTTCTAGAAACAACACATACTCAAAAGAAACATCAGTAATGAAAGGAACATTTGAACACATAAAATTGGACCTCCATACACTAGCTTGACATCAATGACAACATAAACTCATCTTTCTAATGATCTTCCCCTTAGTCATTAATGGAAATTCCAATGAAAAAAACCTAGGTACTATCTTTCCTATTGTATTATTCTCTCCCTTTGACACAAAATACAAAGGATACAACTCTCAAAATTCTCTCCCCCTTACAAGTACATATCTTACATCTCTTTCCAAGTGTATTACATGCCCCCTTTGACATCAAAGAAAAATGGTGCAACTCTCAAACTTATCTCCTCCTTGCAAGGTAAATCTCTTACATGTCTTTCCAATTGTATAACTTGCCCCCTATCAAGGATATTTATCTCCTTTTCAATTATGCAAAATTTTCTTGCACCCAAATACCGTAGACTTCCTTCTCCCTCTAAGAAAATCCGCAACATCAATCTAGAAGAAAAAATATAGGCTTTGAATCTCCCCCTCAAAAGATGTACCGCTTTATGTTTCTAGTTAGAAGTAAGAGAGGAAATAACCCCTAACTTCTGCCAGAGATACTCACATCTATCCTTCAACAATCCATTGGAAAAATAATCTACAATCTGGTCCTTTGTAGGTACATACTCTAATCTAACTTCTTTCTCAAAAGCATTCTCTCTTAGGAAATTATACTTTATAGAAATATATTTGGTCCTTGAATGCATCACCAGATTCATAGAAATGTAAATTTCACTTGTATTATCACACATAATAGGAATAGGATCATCATACATCACCTTGATATCTCTTCAAGTCTATTTTATCCTCATCACTTGAGTACAACAAGGTGTTGCTACAATATAGTTTGCTTCATCTATTAACAAATATACTTAATCTTGTTTCTTGCATAGTTTAGAGACCAATCTATCTCACACGAAAATTGTGCCACCATTGATGCTTCTCTTGTCATCGCCACATTTAGCCCAATAAATATCAATGTAAGCCTTCGAAGAGAAATCATCATTTTTCTTATACCACAAACCAAAAGCTATAGTCTCTTTCAAATATCTAATTTTTTTTCATTGCCTTTTCATGAGATTTCCTAGGATTAGCTTGATATGTTGAAACCAAACAAATTGCATGCATAATATTAGTCTTAAAGTAGTCAAATAGAATAGTCCACCAATCGTAGACCTATAAATAGTTTGATCCACTACTACAGATTATGCATCCTTGCCTGGACAATAATAATGAGTAATCATAGGTGTACTAATTGGTTTAGGGTTCTCCATACCAAACTTCTTCAACATCTCTTTAATATGTTTGGTATGAGAAATGAAAATACCATCATCTAACTATGCTACTTGAAGACGAAGAAAAAAATGACAACTCACCAATCATTGACATATCAAATCTTTCTGCATCTCTTCTTCAAACCTCTTACATACATCATATCCAACAAAAATGATATCATAGATATATACAACAACTATAAAAACTTTGCCACCTTCAAACTTAAAATAAATATTACTATTTGTTGTGCCTTTTTTGAAGTCTTGTTGTAGTAACTACCTATCCAATTTTTCATACCAAACTCTAAAAGCTTTCTTGAGTCCATAAAAATCCTTCTTAAGTGTGTATACCATGTTTGCAATCTATGACAACTTAAAGCCATATGGTTGTTCAATGTAAAATTCCTCTTCAACATCTTCATTCAAGAATGCTAACTTGACATCCATTTGAAATACTTTAAAATTATTTTAAGAAAATGTAAGAGACATCCTAATAGCTTCCATCCTTTCTACTAAAGAAAAAGTCTCATCCAAGTCTATACCTTCAATTTGTGAATGACCTTTAAAAACCAATCAAGTATCATTCATTTCCAGTTCTCCATCTTCATTCATCTTATTTTGGAACACCCACTTTGTTCCTATCACATTCTTGTCCACCGATCTAGTCACTAATTCTCATGTTTGATTCTTTTCAATCTGATTCAATTATTCTTCCACTGCTTTCATCCATCCTTCGTCTTTTCTATATTTTGAAAAGGTCTTTGGTTCCACCTTAGATAAGAAACACAAATTTTCTTGTTCGCTTTCCTTGGAAAGTATTCTTCAGGTATAAAATCCATTATCTTTATCTCTGACGATCTAATTTCTTCAAGTCTAAACTCCTTTATCTTTATCTATAATGATATGATTTCTGAATGATTTTTCTAAACATACTTTTCTAGTGTCTTAGGTACTTTTTCTAATTCCTTCTCCTCAACATTGAATTATTACTTGTCTTTAACATATTTCTCTTATGTAGTGTATGATACATCTTATATCTCACAAATATCAAGTTTCATAGCAACCTAATTCCAATCTTTGTTCACTCTAGCATTTGTGCTCTCCACAATCCTCTTTACTATCTTATTTTAACACCGATATTCTTTTCTTCTTGTAGAATATCCAAGAAGAATTCCTTCATCATTTCTTGAATCAAATTTTCCAAGATCTTCTTCATCTCTCATATTATAACACTTTCTTCAAAAGATTCTAAAATATTTGAGACTAGGATATCTTCCATGCCATAGCTCATAAAGGGTCTTAGGACGATTAACCCTCACTTGTACCTAATTAATAATATAAACAATAATATGAACAACTTATTTATGATACATATTCGGCATGTTAACATCTTTCAACATTGTCCTAGACATTTATTGAACAGTCCTATTCTTTCTCCCAACAACTTCATTCTATTGTAGAGTCCTAGGCGCAAACAGTTCTTTCCTAATACCATGTTCTTCACAAAATCTTTCAAATTCATTTAATGTAAATTTTCCACCTCTAACAAATCTTAAACATTTGATCTTATCTTCTACTTCATTCTCAACTGTGAATCTCAACACTGTAAATCTATCTAGGGCTTCTAATTTTTCCATTAAGAAAGTAACCCATGTAATTCTAGAGTAATAAATAAGAAACATAAAATACCTTTCACCTTTCAATCCTCTTGTTCTTGTAGGTTCACATAGATCAACATGTATTAGCTCTAGAGGTTTTGTAGTAGAAAAATACTTGTTCTTGAATTTTTTTATTGTCTGCTTCCCCATCTAACATTCCTTGCACACTATATTAGTAGGCTTGATAATCTTTAGTGAATCTCTCACTGGTTGAGTAGAGCTAATATTCACTATTTTGTTAAAGTTAATGTGTCCCATCCTTTTGTGCCAGAACCAACATTCACTACTTTGCACCATTAGACAAATATTTCCTTTCTTCTCCTTTAGGTAATAGACATTATCATTAGTCCTTATTCCTTCTGCAAGTAGTCTTCTGGAGTCTTCTTTTCTAATGTCATATCTAGAACCATGAAAAGTAATCTTTTAACCTTTTCTAAACATCTGGCTGACACTAAGAAGGTTATGTTTCAAACCCTTAACATAATAAATATCATTTGTCTTATTCTTACCATCATAAGATCTAGTACCTTTACCATAGATAGGAACAACCTCATTACCACCAAACTTAATAGATTCATCATTATACTTTTCAAAGTTAAGAAACTTCCTTTTATCACCAATCATATGATTTGAGTATACACTATCATTCACTCGAGCCTTATCTTCTTTTGCATATAGAGAAATTCACACAATCATTGATCTTTCACTGGTTTCTTCATCATGTGGAGCATTAGACTTTTCACTATCATCTTCTTTTATAACCAAAAACAATATTTCATCATTTGAATCATCACAATATTCATCTTAAGAAAAATGACTTTCCTTTTTATTAAAGATTCTCTTAAGTTTACCTTTGTTATCTTCCTTTTTGTTTGTATCATCTCTTTTATAATTATCCTTTCTTTTGTTACCATCGTTAGCTATTTTATTCTTATCTTTATTGAAAGTGCATCTAGCGATATAATGACCAATTATTCCATAATTGAAACAGTTAAAAGGTAACTCATCTTTGTATTTTTCAGACCCTTTCCTTAGTCTTATCACAAAATTTTATATTGCATCATCTAGATAATTACTTGTCTCGGGTTCATCTTTAATCCTCTTACTCATTTTGAATGCAACTTCCTTCTTGACATTATCATATTAAAATTATTACATCTCAAAGGTAGAGATCACTCCATAGAGATGATCCATAATATACTTGTCCATGTCATGCAATTCCTCAATAGCATATAATTTAGGTCTATAGGATTTTGTAAGTGTTCTCATCACTTTTATCACAACTTCATTTTCCTCCACAGTTCCACCAATACCTCTTATTAGATTCACTACTTTAGTTACTCGATGTAAATAACTATCAACGTTCTCTTCTTCTGACATCCCCATATTCTCAAACTTTTGTTTTAGGTTTTGCATCTTGACTTGCTTGATCCTCACATCTCCTTCATAGATATTGTTGAGCTTCTCCCAACATCCTTCGTAGACTTGTAGTGTATGACTTTCAAAAGTTCTGAATCACTCAAACCACTTATGATTGCATTTCTTTCCTTGTCATTATTCTCATGTAATATGATCTCATCCAGAGTTGAAGGAGCAACAACCAGGGAAATATAACCTTTCACAATAGATTTCCATATTCCAAATTATGAGAGTTTAAGTATGACCTCATTTACATCTTCCAGAAAGCATAGTTTATGTCATCAAATTTCGGTACTTTGTAACCTCCTTGCACCATCCCAAACCTTCTTGAAGTGGTTAAGCTTCTCATAGAGGAACCTTGCTCTGAAACATATTGTTTAACACACAACAAGACTGAGAATGGGGGTGAATCAGTCTTGACCATATTCATTCCAACATGATTTGACCACCCATTACCTCCTTAATTAAATAGAGCTATTAAGCTTGAATCAAGATATTCACATTTTAATTGTGTGCTTCATTAATGTATTATGCTCTACGGTTATGTGATGTGTTTAGTGGAGGGCTTATTTAATGAGAGTTATCCCTTGCATCTATATGCTTATTAACAATTATAAGTGATAAAAAACAAGGATCTTTGATGGATTATTTAAATTCATTTGAAGATCTTTTAATTTTCTAGTAGCTACTATAACTTTCTTCAAGGGATCAAAAATGATCCTCTTCATTCTATTGGGATCATCGAGAAACTTAAGATATTATTTATTTTTTCATGCTTGGTTTCTCCTAGTAAATATGTTTGTTTTGTATTTACTTTTATATCTTTGAATATGTTTGTCCCACCTTTTTGGCCTTCATTTATGCTTTATCCTATGGTTTTCTTTCAGCAACTTAGAAATAATAAAATGTGTTATTAGTCTTTGCACTTTTTTAAGGTTACCAAGATTATTCATATCAAAGGCTTGGATATATATATATATATATATATATATATATATAGTTGCTTATGGGGCAGCTCCCATGGAATTAATGAACTAGAAAATTTAACCTGGCCTGTACTAGGTGAGGCCACAAGGGGGACCTCATCCCCAAAGAAAAGCACCCCACATACCCAGAGAACAAAAAAAGAAACATAAAAAGATTACATCCTCATTAATTAGCTTGGATATTTCACTCCTTTCTTTGTATGAGAACGAAGGAGCATGTTGAACTTGGGTTCATTTTTCTTCATTTTCCTTTGAACAGATGTCCAATTATCTTCAGAATCCTCTAGATTTTGGCTCACCAGTGAATCCCCAAAAGCTTCTCCCACATCTATAACAACTATGGAGTTTTCTAATTGCTCACCCAAGTCCGTATTTATCTTCATTTCAGTGTTGACACAGGGCTTCTGTGTAGGAGGGGAGTTCATTGAATCCCTCACATCTTTCCCATTCCATCCTATGTCAAGAGATAACTCGGGTTTGATTTGATCCTTTTCTGGCACAAATGTCCTAGCTTTGGTTCTAGTTGTAGGAACCATGGGTGGGGACGGGCGATCAACGCTACTATTGGAGGTACCTGGAGTGTTAATACTGTTGTTTTCCAGATCTGAGGGAGAATCACAATTCTTGGCCTCAACCATCCTTTCCTGTGGTGAATCCTCCTTACTCACAAAATAGTGGTTGGGGAGAGACACCCTTCCACCAAGTTGTTTGATCATCTCTCTTTTATTTGGATCACTGGGCAGCCAAATGACCAACATTATAACACCTGCAACAACGAAATGGAATACCTTCATAGTCTATTATCTGGTTCCAATATTTTCTAGAAGTTTGAAGGCAGAGCTCTACGTGAAGATATTTAGTGATGTCCATTTCAACCAAAATGCGAGCATAAGTTGTGTGAAGGTTTATTGAAGATCCATCATCAACACCCAAAAATTTCCCCAACGAGTTACCAATTGCCTCAAAGCAAGAATCAACCCAAAACTGTAATGGTAAATTTGGGAGTCTTACCCAGATTGGGATTGTGGACAAAGATTCCAAACTTGGTTCAAAGGATGGATGCCAAGGTTTCAACATTAAAAGATGTTCTTCCAGGTTCCTCTGATAATCATAGAGAACAATACGCCAATCTTGGATGTCATCAAAGGTCACCACAAAGAAACCTCTTGCACAGGGGTAAATCTAAATGTCGTCCTTTAGAATGGGACCCCAGGTACTTGATATCCATTGATGAAGTTGACACAACTTTTGTCAGAATCTTTCCTTAACAACTCATGGTTAAGCAAGGATTAATGGTGAGCGTTGTGGATCCCTCCCCTGCGCACATGGATGTTCCTGAGAATATTGCCCTCCCTGCTTGATCTGCAACAAGTGCTTCTGTTCAGTGTCCTAGAGCTCCAGTTCATCCTGCTACTGTTGCATCTGCCTGTTCTCCTTATGTGTTGTTTGCTCCTCTTGTATGTCCTGCCCCGTCGATGACTCCTTCTGTGACGGCGGCTAGGGTTTTAGTGGCGGATGGAACCTCTTGTTTTCGGGTTGCTGGTCTCGTTTCTAAGGTCTCAAAGGGACCGGAGGAGCCTTTTGCTAAGATCATTTCTAAGCCAACTGTGGTTGAGAAAGGACCTAGGATTTCTTCTCTGGTTCCAGTGTGTGGCTCTCTCTCTGTTAAGATTTCTTCTGAGGATGAAGGGGATTTGGCAAACAATACTGATGTTTTTAAATATCACGGACTAATTTTTCGTTTTCAGGGATTCTAGCCTAGCCTCCCCCTACTGCATGATTGGGTCACTCGTAAATGGGAACCTTTGCTATCAGATAGTGCTCATATCTTTCCAATGGAAAAAGGGTTTTTCATTGCAAAGTTTCATATTATTGAGGATAGAACTAAGATCCTGTGTGATAACTTTTTTTGCTGGGAGGATGACAAATTTATGCTTGTGATAAAGCCCTAGCACTCGGATTTTAATCCTTCATTTGAAATCTTCAATAAGATCCCTATATGGGTTAGACTCCCTAACCTCCCCCTTCATCTTTGGCATGATTCCATTCTTGAGGAAGTGGGTGAGGCTTTGGGGGACTTTTTGTTGTTGGATCATGATCCCTACAATATATATCATTCTACTTATGCTCGCATTTTAGTTGAACTTGAGACTTCGTTGGGTCTTCCAACTGAAATCAAAATTGAATCAACCTTAGGAACTTGGATCCAACAACTTGACTATGAGGGTATTCCCTTTAGATGTCGAAAATGTCTTAAGAATGGTCACATTTCAGCCCAATGTGGCTTGGACTCTAAGAAAAAAGAAATCTTCTCCCTCTTGGTGGAAGGGTGCTTCCACTCAACATTACACAGTTTTGAAAGGTTCCTCTCAGACTGGGAAGGACGATAATGTTCTGCCTCCTGCTATCCCTGTTAGGTCTGTGGTGGTTGTTGATTTTGCTTATGTGTCTACTGGAGCTGAATCTGATCTCTCTCCGCTGGAAGCTGTTGTTGGTGGGTCTGTTGGTGGCTCTGTGTCTGCTGGAGCTAAACCTACTCTCTTTTCGTTGGATGTTGTTGTTGGTGGGTCTATGGGTGTTGGTTCGGCTGGTCTTGTTGGTGTTTTGGCTTGTGCTAGCTCTAGTTTGACAGATCCTTTAACTGATAGATCTTTTGTTGGAGATAAAGATGGCCCTGTGCTGGAAGTGTCGCTGGAAGATTCTATTCGGTTGTTGGGTGCTGGATCTTCAGCTTTGGATTCTTTGTGCTGGCAGGACGAGGCTGCTAGAGTTGAAGATGGTTGGGTCACTGTTAAAGGGAAAAAATTTAAGAGGTCCTCTTCTTTTGACATGACCCTTCGGTCCCATAAGAAATGGACGAAAGGATAGTTCTCTCTCATTTCATTGTTGATCTCTAATGAATCATCCTTTGTTGCGGCTTGAGAGTGTTTTTCCTGAGTTTTTAGTTAGTGTGTTTCTCTTAGGCCTTTTGTTCAGGCTAGCTTGTTGTGTTACAAGAACTTTTATTGTCATATCTTAAGTTTCTTCTGTGCACAGGTTTCGAGGCCCCTTCAAAACCTGTTTTTACTTTAATCAAAAACTTTGGCCGATTAGACCATGCTTGGTGAAGAAATCCTCATTTCTAGTGACCTCAAGTTAGTTCTCCTCACCCAACACCACTTTGAGAGGGGATGAAGAAGATTTCAGAGGCAAGGACGATCCCCTAGTCGGCCAAGATTGCGGTGGCGATACATTTTGGGTTCGTCAGGCATCCGTTGAAACCAACAATCCCGCACAAAGGGTTGCCATTTACAGAGTACTTAAAACCCCTATTTACCTGTTGCGGTAGATGCCCAACACCATCTCGGTGATTATTAGCAACAACAGACATTTGAGTGCCCAATCTCCCAAATAGACCTCCGACAAACTCTGTTTTAACATGGGGCGAATAAGGTTTCGACGACAACAGTGATTCTGGTGTCGCCAAAAAATGATGCCCTTTCTTAACGCATAGTTGCGCATTGCCAGGGTCGCAAGAGGGGATCTTCCTCTCCATCAAACCGCCGCCAACAACCATTCCAGGGCTCGCTTCTTCTATGCGATCGAATCGCCTGTGTGGCCTCCATCGATCTGAGATGTTCCATCTTCGAGCATCAGGCCTCCTCAAATCCTGTGAAAAAACCCTAGAACAAGGAGAGGCAACGCTCAAATAAGGGGTTTTCTTTTTATTTATCATTCTATGGTTCATGTCAAAACTGTAAAGTTTTAAATGTTTCTTTCTTATTTACATTGAAAATATAATAACATAAATTAGATTTGGATGTTAATTGTCAATTATTATTTAGAAACACATTAGAATATATTATTGATGCTTCAACGTTTAGCCTTCTAAACTCTTTCCTAGTGATCTTGATGTACCACATTACAACATATATTTAATCACTATCTACCACATTAATCCTTTCAAACATTCTAGTATTATTGATAGTTCCATCATGAGACTTCTATCCATGTTTGCTAAATCTCACTCACCTTGCCAACTCTTTATTATCCTCTAACTTGTCTAGATCTTGACTCTATGACATTTAACTCCCGATTCTTGGATCTAACAAGGACGCATAGCGTCTAGTTCCTGCCTAAGTCCTAAAGATTAAGCCTTACGAGATTTGGCTTGATGAACATTAAATATTAAATAGTAAATATATTCATTAATTATAAATAAACATTAAATATTAAATAGTAAATATTAAATGAAGATTTCTATTACAATATCATATTCAAGTAATTAATGATATTTAAATTAACATTGTTTTGGTATTTTTTGTCCACTGTTATGAATCTAATA
>MU226454.1:256639-278978 GCA_018584345.1 Thuja plicata
CCACATGTTTGAGACGCAAGCAATCATTGGTCTTATGTCCCCTATTTCGATGATAGTCACAATGGTTGTTCTCATTCCACCAGTTTGGCTTGATGTGAGGTTCATATGGTTGAGCCTTTGGTAGATCAATAAGTTTATTCGCAGTAAGTGTCCTTAATGCATTCTCCAATGGTTCACCCAAATTAGTGAATGTCCTTTTGGGTGTAGGTGCAAAGAAAGGTTTAGGCTTGGGAGTCCCTTGATTATTCCCAAAGGTGTTATTAGTGTTATTGTTGAAGGGCACTTTGGGTGCTTGATTCACATTATTGGCTTGAGCTGAGTTTTGAGTGAGATTAAAAAGGATAGCCTTTAAAGTGTTGGCCTCCACCACTCCATCGTTAACCACTCCTTTATTGTTGTTATTCTTTGTCCAAAATCGACTATTGTTGTTGTTGGACTTTTGATTTTGATTGTTGTTGTTGTTATTCTTGTTATCTTTGTAGAGTTTGATTTCTCCACTTTTTATCAATACCTCTTCGGTTGTCACCCCATTCTCAATTAGGTCTTGGAATGATCTAGGACATTGTAGCCTCAATCGATAGTTCATTTCATGATTCAAGTTGTTTACAAAATATCCATCTTTTCCTTTTCGGGTACACTTCAAGGGTATCTAGAAAATACCGCTCTCCATCGTTGTAGGAAAAGTAGAAATCTCTCTCCTTCTCTTTGTTTGGTGTTGCACAGATTAAGCATTGTAACCTCATGTTTGATGTTATAGGAATAGTGAGTTACAAATTTAGAGGCTAATTCCTCAAAGGTTCGAATGCCGGAGGGTAATTTTGAAAACCACTCCATTGCCGTACCTCCCAAACTTCTAGGGAATAACCTCATAAGGTAAGTTGTGTCATGCATGAACTCTAGACTTAGGGCACAAAATTCCCTTAAGTGATCTTGAGGATCAAATGTTCCTTCATATTTTTCATATTTAGGATAAACATTTGTTGGAAATGGGATCATGATTAAAGATTTATCAAATGGAAATGGACACAAAGCTTCGATAGAAAAGGGTTTAGGAGCCCCACTTTGTTTTATTGTGTCCAATTGTATCTGGAAAAGTTGGAATTTCTTGTTCATGATGTCAATGGGATTAGCCTTAGCTTCTTCTTATTTGAGTTTTGTGACATCATAATCGTGTGGAAGTTTGAGACCCGTTTGTGCTAGGTCTAGAAAGTACTTTTCTTTGTCTTTCTCCAACACTTTTTTCCATAAGTTTCATGAAGAAAGGGCTTTGCATAGCCTCATTGATCTTTTCATCAGTTAACTCCTCATTATTAGGGTCTATGTTACCCCCATTGTTGGTATTGTTCATCCTTTGATTGTTAGGATCCATGTTTGTTCCTCCATTGGTATTGTTGTTGGATCCTTTGTTGTTAGGATCAACATTTCTTTGTTTGTTCATGTCCTTGTTCACATGATTGATCTGATCGGGATCTATATGGCCAAATGGAAAAGACATCCTTAGTTCCGCTTCTTTGATGGGTTCTTGCAAGGGTCTTGCAGAAAAAGGATCACCTAAAAAAGGACACTCTTGTCTCAAATAAGATCCGTCTGGTTGTAGGGTAGTCTTGATATATTGGGATCGGGTAAAAACCGGCATTAACATATATCAGATGAAGATCTTAGGTTTTTAACTCGCTTAAATGATCAATCTGTGGATAAATTTGCAAAAATGCCCAATAATGGCAGATTTTGATTCAGTTAAGTATCCACAGAGGTAAAACGTCGAAAAGGGTATTAAAAAATGAAACTTTCTTGTTTTCAACCCCTTGGCATATACCCACTGTTTTCCCTTTTAAATTTTTGGGCGACTCTTACCTGTGTGTAGGCGGCCTTTAATTATTAGTACGTGGTCACTGGAATCTCTGTACACGGCACTCTGCAGTTAGTAGGCGACTTTTGCCTGTTGATAGGCGATTTTGTAACATTTATAAGCGGCAATTTCCAGTGGCATACGCGGTTGTTTATTGCTTTCAAGCGGCGTTTTATAATTCGTAAACGGCTCAGTTTCGTTTGTATGCAGCTCTAAAATGATGGTACGCAGCGCTTTGCTAATCAAAGTTGATTTTATCAATTTTATTTGTATTTTCTAGGTTTAAAAGTTTAAAGTCTTCGATCAGATTTATCAAAAAAAGATTCTTGCATGAAAACATAGTATAAGCTCAACACACATCAAAATTGTACCATATCCCTAAAACCACACTAAAAGTGTATGTTCTCGGATGTTTTGATAGGTTTGCACAAGAATGTCTTCCAAACAGTCTACCTTAGAGTCAACAAATGTGGCTTTTAATAATGGCGCTACAAAGGTAGGTCTGCTACTTTATCAAAGTCTCAAATTATTCCGGTCTAAATCTTGGTAAGATCCTTTACCCCTTTGAGGGCTTCCCACATGCACAAAAGTACAATTTTGTGCAATCCCGAAGGACTACTAGAGGAAGTGAAGATGGCTTGCATAAGTTTTAGTCATTTTTCGATTAAGGTAAAGTGCATTTATTTATAGTGGGTCGGACGACATCACGGTAAAAGCGAATATCTCCCACTTTGGGTCGTTCCCTCTCACCGTCCTCGTAAGGCAATTCTCGGGAGGCAGGCCCTTTAAAGATCTATTTAACTAGCTTGAATATGGAAAGTAAAAACCGAACTCAGTCCAACAAGTTTGGGAATTTGATTCACTCAAAGAGTGAAGAGCATATCCCTATTGTCTTTCTTTGTTCCAAACACCTCAAATAGATTTGTTCATTTTCAACCTCTTGACAAGGAGGTTCTTAAAAAAATGAGATGTGTGGTTCAATTAATCCTCCCTTTCTTTTTACCACCCAAACTTGACACTTTTGGCTTTTTGATCAACTTCGAAAAGTTGAGAGCATATACCTAATGTCTTGTTTGAACAGAAAATAGCAAGGTGTCCCTATTTATGCTAGATTTAAAGAATTTGTCACAAGTTAAGTAATGCAAGCTTGATTAGATAAATACCTGATTTTTCGAAGCTAGCAAGGCTAGGCGCATTTTTGAGTGTTTTTGGCTTATTTTCACTCACCTAGTGGCGATCGTTCTCACTCCGGCTCCTCCAACAAGTTAGTCAACACAAAGAGAGGCAAAGTGAAGAAAACTTGGAAAAGCTCAAATGACAAATTACCTCCTAAAAGTTCTTTTAATGAAAGATTTATCAATTAAAGCTTTAAAGAACTAGGCATGAAAACCAATTAAAGAGTAGAAAATTTTTGTTTGTAAGCAAAAAAACACCTTAATGTAGTGATCATACAAGTGTTCTTCCTCAAATAAACTCTCTAACAAATTTGCTGCATGTACTTCTTTGTCATTTTTGGTTTTGATTCTCACCTCTTTACTAAGCTTTATGATCTGCTTCCCTGGTTTCTACACCTTTGGGTGATTTTTCATCCGCGGGACAGAAAAACACAGAGAGTTACAACAGTGACCAAATCAATAAAAACCTGATTTAAAGCAAAAGTATTTACGCGGCATTTAACAGCTAAAGAGCGGCATTTAAATGTTGCTAAGCGTAAATGAAAACTTGCTATGCGGCTTTTAAAACCTAACAAGCGGCTTTTCAAAAATCACAAGTGGCTAAATAAAATTAGCAGGCGATACAGAAAGTGTAAGAAGCGGCCAAAGGTTGCTGATAAGCGACTGTTGAAAAATCGTAGGTGGCACACTTTATCTAGCCGGCGGCACGCTTTATCTAACAGGCGGCACGCTTTATCTAGCATGCGGCTGCAGAACGAAAGACGGAGATGAATCAAGTTCCGTAGGCGGCATTTTATTGTTCATAAGCGGCTCTGAATATCGCATAAGCGGCTCTTCTCCTGTTTTCTGCAAAATAACACCAAGAACAAAGCAAAACACACAAAATTTTATGATAAAAACGTTAGCAATGAGGCTTAGAGCCCCACGGTGGGCGCCATTTGTGTGTGTAAGATTAACACCTTCATGAAATTATGATAATAAGCAACAATTCTATGGAAAGAAAATACGAAGAAATGAATGATAAACAATGCTCAAATCTAGCTTTAAAATGCTCAAAATGCTCCAAGATATGTTAGAAAAAAACAAATGCTCCTAAACATGATATACTAAATGTTATGCAAATGCTGAAATGTGATCAAAAGCTCTCAAATGCTCTCCATATGCCTATAATAAGGATGCTTTTGCTCTTAAAATTCTTGGATCCCAAACACGAAGGAAATGACTTGTATTTATAGCATTTTCTCAAGGGTAGGGGGTAGAGTGAGTTGATCATGATCAAAGTTTGGTTAAGTCAAAAGCTTTGAAGTGTTCTCAAATGGAGGGAAAGTTGGTTAGTTGTCTCAAAGATATTAGGAATTAAATAACTCAATCATTTAATTAATTTAACCATGGAAGGGTGAATGGGTTGGATTTGATCTTTTTGATTTGAACTATACAATTGAAAAATCAATTGCATAATTTGATTAATCTCTTTAGGTTTGAATTTAATTATTTGATTTCATGATTATTTGATCTTTTAATTTGATTTGATTTTTGTCCATTTGATTTGATCCATTTGTTTTTGCATTGAGATGAGATTTTAAGGCATTTGGCTGAGATTTGCAATTTTGAATGCTTGAGATACACCTGGTCAATTTTAGGTGTCTACAGGGTGCACCTTTAATTGAACGAGTTAAGTTACCATATAACTTCTTAGTTATGAATTTATGAGACAAAACTCCCATTAAACTAAATTTGTAATGCAAATTGATTTTTAACTACTTCCAGTAAATGGCAATTTGCATTTTGTGAGATACAAACCACAGCTTGACTTTCAACAGGGAAGCCACAAAACATGTCATACAGAGCATGGGTTACCCTAAGTTCTACTCTCATAAATATTGGCTTCCAACAAAATTTATTGGAGGCATCCTGCAAGTGACGGAGTACCATGAGAAAAAAGAAAGCAAAACTTCTTGTTATGTGAACAACTAATGTGTTAGGAAAACAAATAAATTAAGCAACTAACCAATTAAGATCATTAGAGGAGAAAGGAATTCTTCATAGAACAAACAGAAGCAGCTATTGATGAGACAACTTTAGAGTGTGAGATGCATGTACACTAATTCTATACAGCAATCTGCAAAGACATATGTCAACTTCAGAAATACAACAATCCTATCAAAGAGAGCTTGTAGAATTACATTTCATGTAAAGTCTTGAAGTTTAAGTTTTACTGGGACAAAAAGTTGAATGTATTATGCAGACAACAGTTGCAGGAGCATCTGAAACTCACAGACTACCTAAGCTGGAATCTGTAGTAAGTTCATAATAAAAATCCCTACTTGTTTTTTTAGACAAATTTCATTATTATTCTCTCACAAAAATAAGATCACCTGTATTGAGAAAACGTGAGCCCACAGAATCATATAAATTTGCAGCACAAATTAGTTGCATAGAGAAAAGAGGAGATACAGAAGAATAAATGAATCAAATTCAACAAGGCACAAATTTACGTGGTAAAATCATGACAATATGCCAGGGAAACATCCATAAGGCAAAGGTGCTGGTATTCTCATTGCTCATTCAGGCAACTTTTATTAAAAGTCCAGAGGATCTATCAAATTGCAAACCACAATTCTATTGACGTCAATACTAGACTGTTTTATTGCTCATGTGTCACACTGAAATACAATATTTATCATGGAATCCGCACAGACTGCAATCTATAAGTATTAATTCAACTACAGCTTCTTCGGTTATCTGGCAATTCAAAGAAAAAATTTCATTAGTATTCAGTGCAACAATGGTGCAAATGTTTCACTTGTTTGAATCCAACTCAAGGTACGATCTTGCCTGCTCAATGTTCTTATGAATTAGCTTCATACAGAAGAGAAAATTAAAACCCTTTAAAGAGCATGTAATTTAAGTATATTGCATGCCTGAGAAAGAGCAAAAACAAGAGTAGCACCAGTAGCTATTTCAACAGTATAACATGCAAATAACTGACATACACTTCTTTGTCTGTTGCTTTTATCTGCAATTCATCTTTCTTGTCCATATTAGCTTCCATTTTTCGCAGTATATGATTCAGTTTATCAACTTGTTGAAATTCCACTAATTATTCATCAGCCATTGCAGACTTAGACTTAATCCTAGGCCTTGATAACAACAAAAGCTTGCAGTATAAAGGAATCTCAAATTTGTTTAGAAAGCTCACTGCAGGGAAGCTTTTTCTGTTAGTCCATGATTTGCTAGATTAGAGTATATATATATAGGCATTCTCAGAGTGAAATCTACAGGAAACTTTTCTACCTTTCCCCTGCCGGAACTTTTTACGTACTCTTGGGAAGACGTGTGATACATTCTCAAAGAAACGCTTGACAGGAAACACTTCTAACCCTTCAACATACATGAAATAAACTAGGTTTTAAAACTTGTTCGGAAAAATATCTCAAACAAGTGTTAAGATACCGAAGTTTCATGAAGATGCCTGTAAGTAAGCAGAAAACATTAAAGGAGAACAGTGTTAGTGTAGTATTGAAGAATATATCCACAACTCCAATATCTTAAAAAATTAAAACAACGAAACCCTCAAAAATGTCTTCAAATGACTGGTAGGAACAGCCTTCTTACATTTGAAACTCTTCTTAACTTATCAGGAAAAAGAGAGCTACAAAGGTAAAAAATAATCATGAAAAGGATATCTTAAAAGTTAGAAGGATTGTCATTAATCTCTTTACTATGCCATGCTTTTAGACTGTCCTCCAGAAAACTAACAAGTAGAGAATGAAGTCTGAAACAATCCTTATTTACCTCTAATGGTTTTTGTAGGCCCGGAAAATCACCGGTACACCTTTTGTTTCTTCTTTCTGGGCTTTCTTCAATTAACTTCACTTCATCTACAATCATTTGATCTGCTGCCGACAGAACCATAAATTGGATTTGCCAACTCAAACTGTAAAACTGATTTTACATTGCATTTTGTTTCTAATAGGCCTCACCAGTAGTCTCTACAAACACAAATCCGATATCAAACTGTAGCCTCCGATTTGTCCTTTTCAGTCAAAAAAACTTCCTACAAAATTTGGTGTCTGCTAATTCAAACTGCAAGCTTGGTTTTTGTTTACAGAACTAATGTGTTTCCTGCTGACATTACCAGTATAGCACGTTCTTAAAATGATGATCATGAAACCAATTTGTATCTCGAGGAATTCTTCCTAACTATCTGGAAATGACCTTGGTTGCAATATGGCAGTCACCAAAAATGTAAGATAATTTGTTGTTTTGAACGGAGTTGAAGCACATTCTTCCTTAAGAATCTGGAAATGAGCTTGCTCGCAATATTGCATTCACCAAAAATGTAAGATTATTTGTTATTTTGATTGGAGAAGTCCATAATGCCACCTTTTCACTATGGTTGCAAAGCATATCAATCTTATATTCCCAAACATTGTGCATAAAATTGTTTGTCTTAGGCACATACTCCGCTTGCTTCGTCTGCCCAGTCCAGCTCTCCTCCAAGAAATGCATGAACACCGTTCCTGATCTCAATCCAACTGCTGCCTGGGATCTTTTTCAGACCCCTTTCTTTTAGCAATGTTCTAATTTTAGCTACACCGCGCCATTGTCCAGCTGCAGCATAAATATTTGAAAGCAACACGTAGTTTCCTGCATTTTTAGGGTCTATCTCAAAAAGCTGTCTTGAAACATGCTCTGCCAGCTCAATATTGCAGTGAATTCTGCAGCCACCAAGCAAGGCCCCCAAAACATTATTATCAGGCTGTAATGGCATCATTTTCATAACGTCTTGTGCCTCATCAAAATGCCCAGCTCGGCCCAGAAGATCAACCAGGCAAGCATAGTGTTCCATCCTTGGTGGAAGACAATAATCTTTATTCATGCTATCAAAATACTGCCTACCCTTGTCCAGCAATCCTGCGTGTCTACAAGCAGACAAAACTGCTGTAAATGTGACATGATCTGGTTTTGCGCCTGTCTGTTGCATTTCTGAAAATAAATTGAGAGCATCCTCTACTTGGCCATGCATTCCATACCCCAAAATCATAACAGTCCAGGACACAACACTTTTTTGAGTCATTCTCTCAAACAATCGCCCAGCATCCTCAACACTGCCACACTTAACATACATATCTAAAAGACAATTACCCACAGAAACATCCGACTCAAATCCACTTCTAATTATGTAGGCATGCATCCACTTGCCCTGCTGCAGAGCTGCCAAATGAGCACATGCTGGCAGCACACTCACAATTGTAACCAAGTTCGGTGTTACATTTTCCAGCTGCATCTGATGAAAAAGCCTCAAGGCCTTGTCCGTGTCGCCATTTTGAACACATCCTACAATCATAGCATTCCACAAAACGACATCTCTCTCCGCCATTTTGTCAAACAATTGCCGTGCATCTTCAAAACTTCCGCATTTAGCATACATATCTAGAAGTGCAGTTCCCACAGAAACATTCCCACTAAAATTGTTTTTAATTATGCAACCATGCACCACCTTGCCTTGTTGCAAAGCTGCCAAATGGGCACAGGCTGGAAGGACATTCATCAGCGTGACGGAATCAAGGATAACGCCTGCTATTCTCATCTCATTAAAAATCCTGACAGCTTCACTCGCGAACCCATTCTGCCAGTAACCTGAAATCATTGCAGTCCATGAGACCACATTTCTGCGAGACATTTTGTCAAATGCATGCTGTGCTTCATCCATACAACCACATTTAGCATACATGTCTACAAGAGCAGAACCCACAAAAACATCCAACTCAATTCCATTTCTATCAATCCAATAATGAATCTCCTTTCCCCCTTGTATATCCAATAGCCCGGCACATGCCTTCAGTGCAAATGTATAAGTAAAATTATCTGGGTATACCCCTGAACTCCGCATTTTATGAAAAAGTACAAGAGCATGTTCGGATTCCCCATTGCTAGCATAACCTCTGATCATGGCATTCCACAAAAAAACATTGCGTTTCTTTATATTATCAAAAACAACGCGGGCATTATAACAAACACCGAACATGGCATACATGTTTACTAGTTTCGTTGCTAAGAAGGTGTCTTGATAATATCCAGAAATGAGTATTTGGGCATGGAGTTTCTTACCTTGTGAGAGTGTCTTTGTGTCCTGCAGACGCAGAGCATATGTATCGGAATCGAGAGGAACGCACTGTTGGGGTAAAGCGTGCAGAACCTCCGTGGAAGTGTTGATGTCCTTAGAGACAGTGATAATATGTTTATTGAAGGGTGAATAACATTTTGGCATGAGAATATAGTATGTTTGTAACCTGCGAAAGTGGATAATAAAGCGGATCATGCTATTGCTGTCTACGAGTTCACAAATTTTCAATACTGTACAGATTTAAGTTCGCGCAGGTAATGATTGTTTTTTTTTATGGAGTATAGAAAACAAGTTACAGAGAAACAAAGTAGTTGTCACAGCAACATTAAGTTTGCTGCAGCAAGTGTTCTGTTGGAAGTTATAATTGTTGAAGACTCCCCAGGAAAAAGCCACAAATGATTTTTAATCTTATGTATCTCATACGATAATTATTATTTTATGTTTTCATTTTATGTTAGTGATGTTTTTTTCTTAGTTGGTTTTCATTTAATTAGTTATTATTATGGGAAAGAATATTGGGATGGGTGACATTCTAGTAAGGTCTAATGTTTCATCTTGTGAGCATCATTCGGATATGATTCGTGCTAAGTGTTACATTATTCTCATGAGAGATGAGTTATTATGAACCACTTCTCATGAAATATAGGTCAATGAGTTTGACTTGAAAACTACGAAGTTGAATCCTAACAGTAATATCACAATTTGACTTGCTCTCAATTGTATCTCCGACTTATGAGTTGATGAGCTAAAGGAGCTGTAAAATAAATAGTCTACAAGGTACAATACTTGCTAAAGGTTTTGCAAATGGGGTAGCAAGTTAAGTGGGCTTGACCTTGGAGGAAACTCCACAATTAAGCACGCTTGAGTTGGAGTAGTATTGGGATGAGTGACCTCCCAAGAAGGCACAATGCTTCACCTTTGGGAGCATCACCTAGATAGAATGAGTGCTAAGTGTTACATTCATTCTCATGAGATGGATTCTTGTGAACCACTACTCATGAAATATAGGTCAATGAGTTTGACTGGAAAACTCCTTGTCCTTGTCCCTGGGGTTACTTGTCCTTGTCCCTGGGGTTACTACACTATTGAATCTTGATAATAATATCACAATAGTTATTATTAATCTCACACTGAAGCATTCCTAACACCATTGGTGGAACACCTCTACATGTGGACATTCCTTTGCATCTTAACATTGACACACTAGTTGGAAATATAATAGAAAATTTCCCTACTTCGACCTAGTCTTCTTCCTTGTGTGTACTTCTCAACAAGTTGAAGATTAAGATCAAGATGACACTCATGGATTGGGAGACTATTGTCGATAGCTAGGATCTACCAAATATTTAAAGTAACCCATCTAATCATGATCTTATTCCTACTACTGCCATAGCCATGACAACTTCATGATTCGTCCACTTTTACTTTTTATCGTTTTTACTTCAACTTTGACTTTTCAAATATGATTATATTCCATCCTTCTTTTAGTTGAAGATGAAGATCAAGATGACACTCTCATCAATGTTGGGAGCCTATTATAGATAACTACAACCTACCTTGAATAATTGAAATAACTCAACCAATCATGATGTTATTCCTACTTATACTACCATAACCCTCTCAACTTCATAATTTGTTCACTTTTATTTTTATTAAGTTTTTTTACTCTACTTTTAACTTCTCACATATAATTTTATCTGATCTATCTTTTATACGAGTTATCACTAAAGATGAAGACCATAATGTCTCTACCTATACAACGTATCTCGATTACATTACACCCACTTAGAATTTCAGTGAGTCTTAAGCAGTTAAGATTAAGATTATTTTATAGTCCATGACACCAGTTATATATTTTTAGGTCTACATATGATGAAAGTGATATGAGACTACCTACCTCTTACTTCTTAAGAGACAACAAGTTGGAGAAAGTGTGGATGGGCCCACTAAATGCTATTTTGCATCAAATCAAGAAGAAAATGAAGACTCACTACTGAATAAGCTTCCTTATTGAGGGGTGGGAATAATTAGTGGGTGTTATGTAAGTGAATTGAAGCCAATAAAATGAAGACAAATGCCAATTCAACTATAAATTGGGTGAAGACCGAGGGAAATGGCACACAAGAGGAGTAGAAGTTAAGGGAAAGATGATGAACACCTAATCATCATCGCGAAATTGGTCGTCCATCACTCTCTTGTTTACTATTTCCGCAACAATAACAGCCTCTGTTTCTCCTCCTATATTATACATTCTAGTTGCTCAAATTCCCCAACAGTTTTGCTTTCCTTCATTCAAGCTTATTAGAATTTTAGGAAAGAGATTTGAAGAAGAAATTCGTTACAACTTACATGATGCAGCTGTTCTTGCTATTGGAAGTTACTGTGCTGCTGTTTGGTTGGGACGCAGCTGCACAGACTTCAAATTCAACCTCTGTTCCTTCTGCCTATTCATCTCATCAGACTCTCAAAAATGTAAGTATTCAAGATATCAGTTTTTTATCATCTATAATGCAGATTTCTTTTTGAGTTTTTGGATTTGATCATATTAGTTTTTTATTGGTGTTTTTGAGATAATAGATTACCCAGTGTGATTCTAAACATTGATACAAACAACTGAGTCAATCAAATTCAGAAAAACAACAAGAAATATAAGTATTGTTTGAAGATAGATATATATTAGGTCAAATATAGTTTGTTTCTCACTATTTTTATCATAAAATAAGAGAAGATAATTTATTTTATTCTTGAATTTACAAAATTGAATTGTTAATGTGGTTTTTTTTATTGTACTATCATCAATAAATTATATGTAAATATAAATATCTATAAAAACATTAAAGAAAGAAAGAAAGATTCTTATATAGTCCAGATAGGAGACTATCCCTACATGGGTCTATAGATGGCTTCTAACAATATGAGACAATCTTATTCATAATTGAGCTACAAATGAGACACATCAAATGGAAATGTTGAATAGGATACTTGTTATTTGTTGATTTATTATAGCTCGTTCAAAAATAGTTTATATGTTTGTTTGAGTCAAAATATTAATCTAATATGATATGGATTATATCTATATCTTTACTAATGTTATAAACATCAAAAGAAAATGTTTAATAAGATACTAGTTATTTGTTGATTTATTATAGATCATTCAAAAAAAGTTTTTAAGTTTTCTTGGGTGAAAGTATTTATCTAGTATGATATGGATTGAATTTATATATTTATTAATCTTATATTTTTTGAATCCAGATACATGGGATAATTAATGTTGTTAGTTGGGGCATAATGCTGCCTATTGGAGTTGTGATTGCTAGACATGCAATAACATTCCACGTTGCATATCGTACATGGTTTTACATTCATGCAATATGTCAATCATTTGGATATGTTATTGGAGTAAGTGGTTGGGCCATTGGTTTGAAGCTAGGCAACTACAATAAAGGTGTTGTACAAACTTCACACGGAAGAATTGGGATAGCAATTTTCTGCCTTGCAACATTACAGGTAATGTAAATAAAAGACCATAAGTAGTTAATTGTTTGAAATCATTGTATTGGTTGTGTGTGTTAGACTTGGCCTCACATAAATAATCTAGGCATTGACTATAAAATACTTTAGACTCTCTTCAAGCATGTGGGTTACAAACTTGAATACTCCTAGTTATACTTTCTTGAAATGTTGCTTCATTTTGAAGTTTGGCATTCTTAACTTGCAGGTATTTGTGCAATTCTTACAACCTAAAAAGGATCATAAGTTTCGTTTATACTGGAATATATATCATCACTCTGTTGGTTATTCTGTGCTCGTATTAAGTCTAATAAACAACATTAAAGGATTTAACATCTTAAATCCTGAGAAAAAGTGGAAATATGCTTTCTTTGTTGTTGGTTTTTCTTTAGCTGCAACTACCATCGCTCTTGAAGTTGTAAAATGGATCATCTTCTTCCGAAATAAGTCAAGAAATTCTTCTAAAGCCATTAGTGAAAAGAATGACAGTGGTCAATTGAATGAGGATGGCCCAATTTAATCATATGTTTAGCATATGATATAAGTTTAGTAGGCAGTCAAAAATTGAGATTAGCTCAAGAGTTTGTTCTTCTATTAGCTATTTGGATGTTATGTATATGTGCAATTAAATGCACAAAGTAATAAGTACCTTTTATATTGTAGATTATAGAATTTCATGTTTATTTATTTTCATTAATTTAGAGTGCAAGATAGTGCTTTTAAAATTGGCTTTGTGTTTCCCTTTTAGGATCAAGAAGCATTATCTGGATCAATCATGTTTCATCTCTCATTAGTAGGGTATTGATTGATCTAATGTTGAGGGTTATGAAATCTAAGTTTGGAGTTACTTTTTCTTTATTCATTTGTGCACACTAACAATTTTATTATAATGTGCTTTTAAGTCCTCATTTAAATATAATAAAATAATTAGCAGTTGAGAAAATATTGTAACAAAAATTTAACATGATCCAGTAATACATGTAAACATATGCATATGCAACTACACTACTCAAGATGTACAAAATAAAAAATAACAAGGTTGCAATAGAAGATCAATTGTGCACACTATGAGAATCTATAAAAATAAAAATAAAACATAATTTTATAATAATTATAAGTATGTACATTTGATTAGTCTAGTATTTTTGAAAAGATGCAAAAGTTAAATGGGTTCAAATTAAAAACCATATAACTACGTGATGGTCTTTAGGATAACATAAATAAATGTACATCTCGTCTACTTAGGTTTTCAAGTGCATGTTTATTAATGTCTTCTCTTAGTTCAACCTGACATCTCTCATTTATTTAAGACATCTACAAACACATTTAGTGGTGTAACGTTTGATATTTTTCTTAAACATTTTTTATAAAATACGGAAAACTATACCTTATCGTTTGGAGTTACACATAGTATGTTTACAATAGTTATATTTATAGTTTTTATATATTTTTATATTTATCACATGTCTCATAGCCTATAGAGTTATGTGCTTATGTATTTATTGAATTGTTTATTGAATTATTCTTATTTGCATATATTGTATGTACATATATAAGTATATTTACTTTTGTTAGATTTTTTAAATGGTTGAATACTTGTAGAGATTTTTGAATTTATTTAAATGTATATGCTTATATACATAGTACATACATACATACACATGTATGTATATATGTATGTATCTATACAAATGTACATATACATGTATATGTATTACATATATGTGTGTATTTATTTACATATAAGTATGTATCTACTCACATGCATACATACACATATAGGTAAGGGAGGCAAAAATTGAATGTTGGGCTTCTTCATTGTAAAATGTTTGCACACTAGGCTCTGCTGGCTTTTGTGCATCTTCCATCTTCCTCTTTTGTGCCCTCTGAGATTGTGCAAGGTTTGCAGAGCTAGCTTGATGCTGCAAATCTGTGTATGATGGAATAAATTGCCCTGCAAATGGTACTCCGGGTGGAAGGGTGTATGGGATTTGGACCAGCACTTGGGTCTACAAAAACAAGGACATAGTAGATGGTAAAAATGGGGGAATTCCCTATGGGGTGTCGATTGGAGGCATCATTGTAGAGGTTTCACTTCATGATGCCAATGCAGGGGTTGTATCAAAAGCTAATACTCTAGTGGTCGTGAGCATAGAAAAAGGATCTGTGGCACAGGTGAAAGAAGCTATGGGTTTAATTTTGGCCGATGTGGATGAGGTGGATGTGGCCATGCTCACGGGTGCACTCTGTAAAATTAAGGGGAATCGGGGCATAGATTCCACAACAGTGGAAGGTACTGTGGCCATGGTTGGCGACAAAATAGTAGAAGTAGCAGAAGGAATGGAAACAACTAGAGAAATGAGAGACTGGGTTGAAAGAAGAGGGGAAGCAAAACTTACATGCGTTGAATGTAAAGACTGGAATTGCCTCAAAATGCCACATCACATCAATAGCATAAAAAGCAGAAAAGTCGTCAAAGAACATGGTCGATAATAATCAGGGACAATTCAAAATTACAATATATTCATAAAGACAGAATATGATATATAGTTTTTGACCTTCACGTCGTTATATCCAAGGTAACCACAAGAACAAGTTGTACAATAAGGACATCATAAGAATGAATGTCTAGGTCATCACATGACCAAAATTTCTATGTTGATTACAATAAGGAAAAGTCGACCACATGTCGAACTTCCAAACAATAAGTACAACAGAACAGTTTATTTTAATTAAGTGATACACAGTGATTTGGATGTCGACCTGCATGCCAGACATCAACACATCTCAGTACATAGATGTAGCAAAGATTTAAAGATAAGAAGGAAAAGATGCATAGAACAATCACAAAAGAATATACCTCAGACCTCGGTCCATCTGTATGTTCCCTGTCTCCTTAGCCATCTGACATGCGTCAATCTGCTATCATGAGACGGGAGTGTGGCTTAGGCGCTTTTGTCTGCCCAACCACAGAGTGGTTAACTCCCCCGGGGTTCTTCCTGACACGGAGAACACACCAACCCTTGCCCGAGAAGCCTAGCAACCGATGCTAGAGAGTCGGATGGATCTAGTGCAGCCATGAACATAGTACTAACACATATGTCTAATAGTAGATCTAACACGGATGTGGCAGAGGGATGAAACAAATAACCAGCATATAAAGAACATATGCACTTACGCTTTGGCCAAAGCTAATTACACCAGGTTCTACTGGAAAGCAGAAGTATACAAATGGAAAATTATCACTGCCCTCCCCTGAGTTTTCCACATTCAGCACCCTCCCATAGTGTAAACATAATACGAATACAATTACACAAGAAAAATTTAAAATAAACATACACCACTAAAACAATATTAATCAATGTATATATTCCCTTATTCATCTGTACATTCTGATGCAAACAAAATCTTACAACCTCTTAAGGTTTCAAATAGAAGGCAGAAGAACTACTCTATAGTATTCCACTCAGCCAGAGTAAGAAGAATTAAGGTCTATTTACAACTCAGCTAACAATACCAAATTTCATTCTGAAAATATATGCTCGTCCAGGTACACAGGAACATAACATCTCTTCCTAAACACAGATTGTACATTAATGTGTAAATGGACAGCTCCGATGTATATCTAGATTTGCACATAAACGATAAAAGGAACAACATAAAGGTAAAAACAGATTTGCATCGGTACCTAAATGTTTTGATTACTACACTGTCTCAACTAAAATGATTCAGTTTAAGTAGTGGACTCCCAAATCCATTACAATACAGTGGATTCCCAACACCAAACATAATTTAACCCTTGGTATTTGTGAAATTTCCATATCAAACAACCCAATTTACAAAAAAAATAGAAACTGTTACATGCTTACGTAATGGTTTCTATTGAAACTATTATAGATGACGGAACCATGCTCCTACACCAAGGTGAAAACAACAGAAAAGCACATTAAACATTGTGTTCCAATATAAGAGTTCATAATTTTCCAATAACTTCCAAAACATGAATACATCAATCGATATCCACCCATAAATGAAACGGGATGTTGCTATGAACAAGTACATTCTATTCCTACAGTCGGATAAGATATGGCGTTGAATGATTTGAATGCATAAGGCCATTTCATTAACTGTATGGTCATTAAATCGATAAACAAGATACCGTAGTTGTGCCTTGGTGGTTTTCAGTAAAGGGATGGAAGCAGGAATATATATATATATATATATATATATATAAACCAAAAGATTAACAGCTTTAGTCCATCAACTAAACGTCAACAATAAGAATATCTAATTTGATACTCTCTGCAGTTTTTTTTTTAAAAAAAACGTGATTGGAAGTCTCCAAGAACTGCGACAATCACATCCCTGTACGCTGTCCAACGTTTTGCGGCATGTCTAGAGGTAAGGACACAACTCTGTTAGGGAGGTGTTAAACGCTGCACTGACAACAATGAAATATGAACACCCATGGCTCTAAAAAAAAATGACAAAGAAGGAGCTCTAGATTTCAACAGAGATAAGATGGTTTTCTTTCAAGCTAAGTTTACCAGAAAAGGTAAGGGGCGGTATAGATGGTCTAAGGAAAGGCCGATTTCTTCCATCTAAAAATGCTCTACAGTTCCCTTAAGCAGCGACTAATATGCAAGCTGCATGCTTATACAAGCTTCTACGCCACACTCAAACCACGGCTACAGGGATAATTAAAACATGGCATGTGTAGATACTAAAGCAGAGTTTAAGCAATTACAACATAGCTTATCTTTAAAAAGAAAGAAAGAACATCTGTGATGGTATCGATAGGAACATGGTATATGATACTACCGCATCTTCCAATAGCAATTTACACCGAAATGATTCTTTCTAGCTTTGTTTCCATTTCTCTCCTCCCTGGAAAATCCAATGTATCTTGAGCTGCTACCTTTCTACAGCCGTCAATAGCTACATCCACCCCCTCTGTTTCCAACTGCCTGTTTCTTTTTCCAAGAAAGAATCCAGATAAAAACCGATCCACCCCAACTTCCTCGAGTGAGAAGAGCGTGCCTCCAAATATGGAGTGTGTTCTTTAATACCTATGCCTCCACTCCTCTCATCCAACTGCTTTCGGTAATAATAAAAAAAAGATTAATGCCCAAGTCCATCATTTACATTCAACATAACAAAATTAGCCGTAATTACATATATTTCCAAAGCGTAAACATTACAAGTGTAATTGCGCATGAGCACATCAAGAACCATTATATTCAAGTTCATAATAACCCCATACACCGAAGGGTTAGAGAGAGATAACAGTAAAAGTAAGACTTCATAAAAGAAACAACACAATATTTTTAGGTGGTGTGTGCATGGATCTGACCAACCCGAACATCCGTACTTTCCAGAACTAGGAGCTATCCTTCTCTACCTCAACCACACTCCCGCCTTCTTCCTGCATTCAAATAGACATACTCAAAACTGAAACATTGTATTAGTAAATGATTAATAATTAATCAAAAGTTAAAACATTTCATTAAAACACCATTATCCATAATCAACACATTTATTGTAATTACGTCATAGTTTATCATATATGCATGAAATTATAACATAAACATATATTAAACATCATGATATAATAGCATCCTCATGATATTATTCATCATAACTTATCTAAGGTTTACAATTACCACTAATTAAAACGACGACGAGAAGATCAAACTAGAAACATAGCATCTATGGAAAATGACCTAGTCGAATCAAAATGACTCGGTCAACATAGTCAAAACATCGCATGACAAGTCTGAAAATGATGAGTCACAAGGGTCGAGTCGTGACATCCCTCCCAAGTAGGAGAAGACATCGACCCAATGTCACGTCAAAATATGCTAGAAAGAAACACACAACACATAAGTATATATACATCATAGTGAATAAACAATAAATCTATGATAATAAATCAGGAAAAGATTTGTGCACGTCCTTTGCATCCTCCCAGGTAGCACTCTGAATAGAGAATTGGTCCCACTGGACCTTATACTGCAAAACATCTTTGTTGCGCACTCAGATAGTATGCTGATCAACGAGCCGAGTAGGCTCCACCTGCACTAGCCCCAGCTCCTGAACCTACAAGGTATGCCAATCCAAAATATGTGAAGCATCTAGATGATAAGGTTTCAACAATGAAACATGAAAAACATTATGAATCCGGGCCAGAGTGGGTGGTAGAACAAGTTGGTAAGCAACTGGGTTGATGACTTCCAAAACATCAAAGGGTCCCACATATCGTGGTGCAAGCTTCGAAGCCTTGCCGAAGGATATGGAACTCTTATGGGGTCGCACACGCAAGAACACTTTGTCCCCTGCTTGGAACTGTCTAAAAGTGTGGTTCTTGTCTGCATAGCTCTTCTGTCGATCCACGGCTTCCTTCAGCCTAGCTTAGATCAAAGCCATTTGTTCTTCCATCTCTCGTAACATATCAGGACCAATCACAATCCTATCCTCGATTTTGTCCCAACTGATAGGAACACGACACTTACGCCCATAAAGTGCCTCAAATGGGGCCATACCTAGAGAAGCATGGTAGGAGTTATTGTACACAAACTCTACCAAGGAAAGATACTCTTCCCACTTGTACTGCTGGTCCATGCAGTACATTCGGAGCAAATCCTCAACCACTTGATTCACTCTTTATGTCTGTCCATTTGTCTGAGGATGGTAGGTTGTGCTAAAATTGAGACGTGTACCCAAGGAAGCATTCAAGGTTGCCCATAACCTTGATGTCATCCGAGTGTCTCTATCAGATATAATAGTCTCCGACACACCATGAAGACAAAAAATATCATGCATGAGCTTCTTGGCCAAAGCCAAGGATCCATCTTTCAAGCTTCCTAGAATAAAATGAGCCACTTTGGTTAGTTTATCAACTACAACCAAAATGACATCATGCCTCTGTCTAGTCATGGGTAATCCTTGTATGAAGTCCATACTGATGACTTGCCATTTATATTCTGGAATATCATGTGGGTATAGTAATCCTACTGGGTGGACATGCTCAGCCTTGACTCACTGGCATTCCAAACATTGGGCTATGTAAGCTGTCACATCACGCTTAAGCCCTGGCCAAAAATACAATGGCCTCAAATCGGAAATCATCTTATTTACCCCTAGATGCCCTAAAAATGAAGAGCAATGCATCTCCTCAAGTACCACCTTCCTCAACCCTGCACGGTCAGGAATGTACATCCTATTCTGGTATCTCAAAATACCATCATCCTCAAAACTGTATCCGTCAAAATGGTAATCTGATAGATCATTCTGCAAAGTAGATTTGACCAACTCATAATGGTCATCTCCAGGAAGATTAAGCAACACCTATTCTCTCAGGCGTGTTCTAGAGGTAGAGATAGTAGAAATGTGCCTTCTCCTGCTAAGAGCATCCGCTACTCTATTCTCTTTCCCTTTAATGTATTCAATGCCAAAATCATATTCGCTCAGAAACTCAAACCAACGTCTTTGATTGGCATTCAGATTGGGTTGAGTGAAAATATATCTCAGTCCCATATGGTCTGTCTTTAACTCAAAAGGCTTACCCAACAGGTAGTGCCTCCACATCTGTAAAGCATGTACAATAGCAACCAATTCTAAATCATGCGGAGCATAATTAACCTCATATTGTTTCAGTCTCCTAGACTCATAAGCCACTACTCTTTCATCTTGCATCAGCACACCACCCAAACCTTCTCCTGAAGATCTGTAATCATAGTGAACTGTCCATTAGGGTCAGGTACAACTAAAATGGGAGCGGACGCGAGCTTCTATTTCAATAACTGAAAAGATTTTTCACATGTCTCTGTCCACTCGTACCATTTCCCTTTTCTCTATAGGGATGTAATCGGAGTAGCTATCTTGGAGAATCCCTCCACAAATTTCCTATAGTAACCAGCCAATCCCATGAAACTTTGAACTTCGCTCACATTACTAGGAGCAAGCCATTCAAGTATAGCCTTGATCTTGGCAGGATCTACTGGAATTTCATCTACAGATATGATATGCCCTAGATAATGAATCTCTTTCTAATAAAACAAACACTTGGATAGCTTGCCATACAATTTCCTATCTCTTAGACATTTTAAGACTATCTGCAAGTGCTCTTCATGCTCCTCCATGTTCTTAGAGTAAATCAGGATGTCATCTATAAAAATCTCCACAAACTTATCTAAACAGTCTCTGAAAACACAGTGCATAAGGTTCATAAAAGTGGCAGGAGCATTCGTTAATCCAAAAGGTAGGACCACAAATTCATAATTCCCATACCGGGTTCTGAAAGCCGTTTTTGATATGTCCTCATCCTTAATCTGGAGCTGATGATAACCAGATCTCAGATCAATCTTGGAAAACACAGTAGCACCTTTCATTTGATCAAATAACTCCTGTATTCATGGAAAAGGATACCTATTTTTGATGGTCACTTTGTTGAGCATTCTGTAATCAATACATAATCGCAAGGTACCATCCTTCTTTTTAACAAAGATCATCGGGGCTCCCCATGGTGATACGCTAGGGCGTATAAATCCCTTGTCCAAAAGTTCTTGGAGTTGAACCTTCAGTTCATACATCTCGGTAGTAGCCATTCTGTACGGGGCCTTAGATTGTAGCTCAGTTCCTAGCATCAAATCGATGGAGAAATCAAATTCTCTCTTTGGAGGTAGTTCAGGCAATTCTTCTGGAAATACATCCCGAAATTCCTGTAGTAAGGAAGAATCATTCTCACTAGGAGTCGCGTCAATGTCCTTGACATGAGCTACATATAACATACATCCTTTCTTCTTTGCCCTTTTTAACTGCATAGCAGAAATCTGCCTCTGTTCCATAGGTCGCTTCACACCTCTTATTATCGTTGATCTTCTCCCATCATCAAAACATACAACTGACTTGTCTCTACAATCTACAACTGCTTTATGTTCAGTTAGCCAGTTGATGCCTAATATCATGTCATATGACCCCAAAGGGGTGACATAAAGATTGACTTGCATGATAAAACTAGGAAGTTCCAACTCACTGCATGATAAACACTGCTCTACTCGACGCTCTGCCCTATTGCCATATTCTACAATCCAAGGTTCAGCCATATATCCTGCTCTAACTGAAAGCCTAGATACAACTTTAGGATCTACAAAACATTCAGTAGCTCCTGTATCTATTAAAATTGAAACATTTTGACCAAAAATCTTACCATTCATCTGAGTAGGGGTAGCCTGAAAATCAGCCTGCCTGTGTGGTGCAGGAGCACCTATTATTTGGATGTCTCAATATTTGAACTATATATCCAAATATAGTGGAATTGATGGAATTAGAGTATTTAAAATATTTGAATCATATTTTAAAAGGTTTATTGAAGGTTTGAGGATATTTGAACAATAATTGTAAAAGTTGTTCAAAAGTTGTCAAAACTATAATGACAACTTTTACAACTTGGTGACAACTTTTTAAAAATTCGTTAAAAGTTGTTAATGGGTAGTTTTAAGTTGGTTGGATGGTTTATTATGATTCCAAATTATATAAATTTGGTCTCCAAAACACGAAATAGTAAGTTGGAGGAGTTTGAAGAAGAATTTGGAATGGAAGAAAACTTGTATTTGATGTAAAATATTTCAGTTTTCTGATTATTTTTCCTGCAAATTCTCTGATGTTTTTATTGGT
>MU226454.1:288354-299461 GCA_018584345.1 Thuja plicata
TATATATGTACATGTGTATGTCATATATATATATATATATATATATATATACATACATATATATATATATATATATATATGTCATAGGCATATATAAATATACGTGTACATGTCATATGCACATGTACAAGTTGTATACATCATATGTACATGTATATGTATGTACATGTGTATATACATGTACATATCATATACATAAACATATGTATACATGTACATGTATGTCATACATGTCATATTGTATGTACATGTATGTATGTGTGTGTATATATATATATATATATATGTCAAGTATATATACTATGTCATATATATGTACATGTATACATCATATGTACATACATATGTACACATGTATATATACATGTATATATGTACATGTCATATGCATATATACATGCATGTATAGTTCATGTGTATGTACATGTATATATTATGTACATATATGTATATGATATATATGTATATATATATGATATATGTATATATATATACATGGATGTCATGCATGTATATATGTATATATGTACATACATACATGTCATATGTATGTATGTATATATACATGTACATGTACATATGTACACATGTGTATGTCATATGTATGTATGTATATGTACAGGTATGTGTACATATGTTGATGTACACACACGTGTGTGTGTGTGTGTGTGTGTGTGTACATATGTTGTCACATATACATACCTGGACATGTGTGTGTAATTTATTTAAATGAAATTTAAATGTAATTGATTTTACTTTTAAATAATGTACCTCCAAATGTGTACTTTCATTTTATTTTCAATTAAATTCTAGGAATTTACATATATGTAGACTTCATTTGACAGTAAATAAAATCTTTCAGGTACACACACACACACACATATATCAGGCATATTATTACACATCACACATGGCAGATGCACCGATTCCCCCTAAGGAACTGTTTGCATGCACTAATAGAGAAATTCAAAGGTTGCAAGATTCCATTAATAATCCTACTAGCTCTACTATTTATAAGAACACATGTCAATCTATACTTCATAGCTTGATTAATATTAGGGATGACCTTCATGGTACCACTCCCTATGGTCGAGATGTTATAGAGGCCATACTTGAGAGGAAGAGACAAGAGGTTGGCTCTGGTCTTTCTCTCAAGGAGGTACAAGCTTTAGTGCCTAAAGCGACCCTGAAAAGGGAAGTTTTTCCATCTTATGCAGAGTTACAGTATGTGAAGGGATATCAGGTTACGAGGTGTCAAGATCCTACCATATTCTCATTGATATACCCATGATTTCTAGCTGCTCATGGTCGTTATCCAAATAATGACCAGATTCCATTGTACTTTACACAACATATTTATGCTAAGGTTCGTTTAGGGATGGAAGTTAATAACACTAATTTTCCAGGACATCTAGGATAGGGGCATGGCAGACTTGCTGATAGAGATGCTTATCATCGATCAGATCGTGAGAGGTCAGTACACAGGGCCATTGTTGGTTAGAGGGCACCTGCAATAGCTGCTTCATTGACTCCTCTTGCAGATGATGTCATCCATAGCACCCAACTTTGAGGTGTGATTGATAGTGTGGGGGATATTGCAATAGTTGCTGCATCCATATCAAGCGATCAGGTTGGTCAGTACTTGATGTCTCGACAACACTCGAGATCGTTAGTTGGAGCATCCACTAGCGGGGCCGCACATGACATGTATACAGCTCAGTGATCCCTTCACAGTCCATCCTAGAGGGACTTACAGGAGAGATGACACAGGTCACATTGTCTAGCTTGGCTAAGGATTTTTTGGATGTTTATGCATTTATAGTAGTAGAGCATGATATCCCCATATCGAGTGTTAGAGGGAGAGGCACAACATATAGACCCTCCAGTCAGTGTAGGGCACCAGTTCTCTGATGTTGGCCTTGAGGATGTTGACTTCAGCATGACCACTATAGGTTACCTAGATTTGCTAACACATGATGATACGAATTCCATGCCATCTCATTTGGTTAGTTCCTTGCATTCATCATTAGAGAAACATGTACAGTCTATGCGTGTTGCAGATGCAGAGATGAGCTTGGACCAGATACATCACAATCTTGATATATTGGTTGATAGGATCGAGGCTAGGGAGTCTAAATAATATCAGGTGCCACCATCTACACATGTATAAATTATTAGATTATATATATTTAATGTTACAATTTAATTTATTTAAAAATTTGCAATATTTCATCTAGATGCATGTAAATTTACTTTTTTCTCTACCAGGTTATGCCTCTTGTTACTCCTGCTTTGAGCACTAATCATGTACATTGTCGGGACTCACTCGATGATGACATCAGTAGTGGACAGGTGAGTTTTTAATTTATTGATGTGTGTCCACACTTTATAACATGTTTTCTTGTAATATTTTTTTAAACTTAAAAATATGTGTACACACACACACACACACACACACACACACATATATTTCTCCTTTTATGTAGGGATATGCACATCCTTCACAACATGATAGTCACTCTAGGCATGACCGCTTAGTGAGGAGTTTTCATGATGAGTCCTAGGCACTTTCATATATGATCTAGACATATTACATACATATTTTTGATGTTATATTATTTCATTTATATCTACTCTAGAGTAGATTGACATATGTATTGTACACTTTGATTTATGTTTGACATAATTGACACATGTTTCATGAGCTTACAGTACATTCATCTCTATGTTTTATGTTTACATGTACTTGATCTATGATTGATCTATACATACTTGATCTAGATGATTGATGTTTCATGTGTATACATGTGTTATATACTTTCGTGCTCTATATGTACATGTGTGCATGTTATATACTTTCATAGATATACTTTCGTGCTCTATATTGTATGTATATACATATCCTATTTACATGTACTTTCAATCTATGATTCATTGATCTTAAACATGTGTATGTATGTGTTATATATGTGTACGTGATCTAGTGATCTTGATGTTTGGAACATGTGTACATGTATACATGTGTATATTATTTCATTTATATCTACTCTAGAGTCGATTGACATAAGTGTTGTACACTTTGAAATTTATGTTTGACATTATTGACACATGTTTCATGAGCTTACAGTACATTGATCTCTATGTTTTATGTAAATACATGTACAGTTGATATATACTTTCACTCTATATATACATGTAGATCTTGATATTTGGAACATAAAATTAATGAATAGTTAGATAGCTCAATAAAATTAAATTATATCCTAGAATTAAGTAATTGCATAACATGCATCCAATCTACACATTCATTTTCCAACTAAATAAGTATCCACATGACCTAGAATTAATTCACTAGATAAAACTTTAAAGTAAATACACATCCTGAAGACATTTTTGAGATATATTAATAAATTTTAAAAAATTGCTCCATTCACTACATGGGCACCGGTAGGAAAGAATGGAGCTAAGAAAACCTCCAGTATCGCCCGTGGAAAATTTAGTACATATCTTGATATTTCATGCATTTTTTAGACCACATCAAGTGGTTCATCTTGCTCTTGGATAACATTTAATATTCTCTCATGGTCATCAATATCAAGTCTCCACTTACGAACTCCATGTCCTATCACTGGATGAAGAGATAGGATAGTGGCAATTACAACATGGCTATACTGATAAACCTTGTTGTTAGGTTGATAATCAATAAAATGAATCCCATGTTTTAATATTTTGGTTTGGTTCAAATATGTTCCTTGCACAACAACTGAACCTGCATATACAAGTTCAACAACATATATATATAGATGTGAAATTAACCATAAACACATAATTACATCATAAGTTAAACCTCAATTGTAACACATAAACACAAACATGTACATTACTAACCTATTGGAAACATAATTTCATCGCTTGTTTCATTCTTTGTTAGCTTCATCCTCTCCTTGGTGCAATGTAATAAATAGTAACTAACATGTTCCACATTTCCAGGCTCTGCTATTACTGCAAAAACATGTCCTGCAAAATATGTTTTCAATTTGAGGGACCTCTAAATATAAATTAAACATAGATACATTGAATAGTAAATAAGAACACTATTTACATGGACACGTACCAATTTTGATCAAACCTGAAATATGGTCATAATCGATTGAAATCAATGGAATGGCGTCAAAGCTTTCATCCTCAACTTCATCATTTGTATTAGTAACATCTAGTGGAACCAAATTCCATTCATTAACATATCCACATTTTTGGTTGATACATTCACCATAGTTTTCAGAAATGCAGTCATAACAAAAGCATGAGTAATCTCTAGTGTACAATGACCACACATTACTATTTGTACTCATAACTGAATGCAGGGATCTTGTTTTCTCTACCCTCTTGCATCCATGGATTGATCTTCTATCAACACCTAAACAAGACACATGCATGTAAAAATTTAAGACAACTTAAAATCATATATATATACCATGTTAGATTCATTTCAATTCAAATAAATTTAAAGCACATACATTAATTTAAACTTCAAAACAAGTGATGTTGCATTTATACCTGATATATCCTAGAATACTCTGAATGGTATGACTCGATCCAAATGTGATGTTGTGTGATCCTGATTTGGAACCTCAAAATGTGTCTTGCACCACTCAACTATATCATGAGCATTATTTATATGATATCCCTGATAGTCTAGCTGATACTTTCTTAAAGCACATTTGATACATGCTTTTGCACCATCATGCTCTCTGATGTAAATCAAAATCTGACCCAGTGCTCCATTCTCAAAAACTCTTCATTCTTCCTTAATCTACATCTCTTATTGATTAACAACCAATTTGGAGGAGTCTCAAACCATTTTCATACTCCAATAATAATGACATCGGCCCAAATGTCAACTCACACATGATCTCCTCCTTTCTTTTGTTGTTATGCTGCCACACTAACATGCACGTATAAGAAAACATGCCGCCAACTTTTGGTATTATCCAAGATTGATACCGAATGGCGGTTCCAACTTGAGCACCTCACTCTACGAAACAAGTCACTTGCTGGTGTCTTCTTGTGTGACTGTCGACACACATTCCTCCACCTTATCCACCACCTTCTCCACTAAACTAGCCGCCAAGTTTTCATAGTGCAAAGCTGAGTCACAAATGATATATGTTATCATTGGTCACATGATCCTCAGCTCCAATTATGTGGCTGTCAAAACACTCTTCCACAATTCTTTCGCAGCACAACTAGCTTGATAACTTCTGATATCATTGCAGAATTGAACGAATTAAAGATTTTTGCAACAGTTCTTAGAAACCATTTTTAGTCTGTAATGCTTTCGACCATTTCACTATCGATTCTTTCCTCCACTCTTTTTCCAAAATAAATGGTCTTCCAATATCCTATGGATCAGGACTGTATCAAGCCTGATATATTAGACAAACTGATCTATTTTTATTGTTTGCTGATAACTTAAAAACCCGACTCATTAACTATTTCATTTCTTTCATAAAAGAAAGATCAAAACCCAAGAACCGGATTACAAAGAATTTAACATATCAAAACATAGAAATAGCATGATACTTAACAGTAAATTTCATTAATAAACATTGCAATTACATTTGCATGGCTCTCTAGCTGTCGTTAGAGAGCCCCCATTCTTTTCTCACTTTTTTTCTTTTCTCTATCAGTCGTAGCTTTCCTTCCCCACTTACTCTATTCTGTTACATAGTCCATATTAAAGGTTTCAAGAGCCTGATAACTACCATAACTAATCACATAACTAATTTCTAACTTCCCATTACTCCAACGGATTCAAATGACCAATTTGGAGATGGTTGCCAAATAACTAAACTAGTAATGTGTCGTGGAGTTGACAACAAAGTTGTCAACTTCATGATTATACAAACCTTCTATGTCTAAGACACTTAGACTACTAACATTTAACTGAGTCGCACACCCAATTACAATTATAAGGCACCAAAAAGGCTTACTAAGCTACATTACAATAACCATATAGGTTCATAATATTCCAAGATCTTTAAGATGTTTCCAGTGCCAAGATGCCCCTACATCATACTCCTGAACTTAAAAGATTTCCATGTCCCATGGAAATGCATGGTTGAGAGTTCTACAAACAAATAATTCACTTCCTTGTCTTCATTACTGGGTCCATGCTTCCACTACGTACTCTATCTCTTTCAAATGACTCCCATCAATGGAGTGCATTCTGGCTGCTAGCCATCACTCTTCACGCTGCTACTTCACACCACCACCCTACTGCCATCTTATCCTTACAAGATTTTGGAAGATGCTTCCCACCCTTCTCTTAGTGGTTTCTCTCTTGCACCTTCTACCTAGCTTCATCTTGATGGAGACAGTATCAAGATCTTGGCTTGAGATCTTCCAAAATGCAATCACAACTGCATCCTTATTGCAACTATGATGGATCCACATGCCACTAGTTATATCTCTACCCACCAAAATACCAGACCTTTCGCTGGCTCTGATATCACTTGATGTAAATCAAAATCTGACCGAGTGCTCCATTCTCCAAAACTCTCCATTCTTCCTTAATCTACATCTCTTATTGATTAACAGCCGATTTGGAGGAGTCTCAAACCATTTTCATACTTTGATAATAATGACATCGGCCCAAATGTCAACTCACACATGATCTCCTCCTTTTTTTTACTATTATGCCACCACACTAACATGAACGTATAAGAAAACATGCCGCCACCTTTTCGTATTATCCAATATTGATACTGAACGACAGTTCCAACTCGAGAACCTCACTCTACAAAACAAGTCACTTGCGCGTTTCTTCTTGCATGATTGTCGACACATAGTACTCCACCTTATCTACCACCTTCTCCACTAAACTAGTCGCCAAGTTTTCATAGTGTAAAGCTGAGTTACAAATGATATATGTTATCATTGGTCACATGACCCTCGGCTCCAATTATGTGGCTATCAAAACACTCTTCCATAGTTCTTTCGCGACACAACTAGCTTGATAACTTCCGATATCATTGCAGGATTGAATGAATTAAAGATTTTGGCAACAATTCTTAGAAACTATTTTTAGTCTTTAATGCTTTTGAGCATTTCACTATAGAGTCTTTCCTCCACTCTTTTGCCAAAATAAATGGTCTTCCAATATCCCATGGATCGGGACTGTATCAAGCCCGATATATCAGACAAACTGATCTATTTTTATCATTTGCTGATAACTTAAAAACCTAACTCATTAAATATTTGGTTTCTTTCATAAAAGAAAGATCAAAACCCAAGAACCAGATTACAAAGAATTTAACATAGAAATAGCATGATACTTAACAGTAAATTTCATTAATAAACATTGCAATTACATTTGCATGGCTCTCTGGTTGTCGCCAGAGAGCCCCCATTCTTTTCTCACTTTTTTTATTTTCTCTATCAGTCGTAGCTTTCCTTCCCCACTTACTCTATTCGGTTGCAGAGTCCATATTGAAGGATTCAAGAGCCCAATAACTACCATAACTAATCATATAACTAATTTCTAACTTCCCATTACTCCAACAGATTCAAATGACCGATTTGGAGATGGTTGCCAAATAACTAAACTAGTAATGTGTCATGGAGTTGACAATGAAGTTGTCAACTTCACGATTATACAAACCTTCTATCTCTAAGACACTTAGACTACTAACATTTAATTGATTCACACACCCAATTACAATCATAAGACACCAAAAAGGCTTACTAAGCTACATTACAATAACCATATAGGTTCATAATATTCTAGGATCTTTAAGACGTTTCCAGTGCCAAGATGCCCCTGCATCATACTCCCAGACTTAAAAGATTTCCATGTCCCATGGAAATGTGTGGTTGAGAGTTCTACAAACAAATCGTTCACTTCCTTGTCTTCATTACTGGGTCCATGCTTCCACTACGTAGTCTGTCTCTGTCAAATGACTCCCATCAATGGAGTGCATTCTGGCTGCTAGCCATCACTCTTCACACTGCTACTTCACACCACCACCCTACTGCCATCTTATCCTTACAAGATTTTTGAAGATGCTTCCCACCCTTCTCTTAGTGGTTTCTCTCTTGCACCTTCTACGCAACCTCATCTTCATGGAGACAGTATCAAGATCCCAGCTTGAGATCTTCCAACACGCAATCGCAATTGCATCCTTATTGTAGCTATGATGGATCCACATGCAACCAGTTATATCTCTACCCACCAAAATACCAGACCTTTCACTGGCTCTGATACCACTTGATATAAATCAAAATTTGACCCAGTGCTCCATTCTCCAAAACTCTCCATTCTTCCTTAATCTGCATCTCTTATTGATTAACAGCCGATTTGGAGGAGTCTCAAACCATTTTCATACTCTGATAATAATGACATCAGCCCAAATTTCAACTCACACACAATCTCCTCCTTTCTTTTGCTGTTATGCCGCCACACTAACATGCACGTATAAGAAAACATGCAACCACCTTTTGGTATTATCCAATATTGATACCGAACAATGGTTCCAACTCGAGCACCTCACTCTGCAAAAGAAGTCACTCGCGGGTTTCTTCTTGCATGACTGTCAACACACAATCCTCCACCTTATCCACCACCTTCTCCACTAAACTAGCCGCCAAGTTTTCATAGTGCAAAGCTGAGTCACAAATGATATATGTTATCATTGGTCACATGACCCTCGGCTCCAATTATGTGGTTATCAAAACACTCTTCCATAGTTCTTTTGCGACACAACTAGCTCGATAACTTCTGATATCAGTGTAGGATTGAATGAATTAAAGATTTTCGCAACAGTTCTTAGAAACCATTTTTAGTCTTTAATGCTTTCAAGCATTTCACTATCGAGTCTTTCCTCCACTCTTTTTCCAAAATAAATGGTCTTCCAATATCCCATGGATTGGGACTGTATCAAGCCTGATATATCAGACAAACTGATCTATTTTTATCGTTTGCTGATAACTTAAAAACCTGACTCATTAACTATTTGGTTTCTTTCATAAAAGAAAGATCAAAACCCAAGAACTGGATTACAAAGACTTTAACATAGAAAAACATAGAAATAGCATGATACATAATAGTAAATTTCATTAATAAACATTGCAATTACATTTGCATGGCTCTCTGGCTGTCGCCAGAGAGCCCGCATTCTTTTCTCACTTTTTTTCTTTTCTCTATCAACCGTAGCTTTCCTTCCCCACTTACTCTATTCGGTTATAGAGTCCATATTAAAGGCTTTAAGAGCTTGATAACTACCATAACTAATCATATAACTAATTTCTAACTTCCCATTACTCCAACGGATTCAAATGACCGATTTGGAGATGGTTGCCAAATAACTAAAGTAGTAATGTGTCGTGGAGTTGACAACAAAGTTGTCAACTTCACAATTATACAAACCTTATATGTCTAAGACACTTAGAATACTAACATTAAACGGAGTCGCACACCCAATTACAATCATAAGGCACCAAAAAGGCTTACTAAGCCACATTACAATAACCATATAGGTTCATAATATTCCAAGATCTATAAGACGTTTCCAGTGCCAAGATGCCCCTGCATCACTCTCCCTTTCCATGTCCACTCTCAAAAAACTCCAAAGATGTGGTATCTTTTGGTATCAATGATATCTACATAGTGCATAAAATGGCCTTGCTAATTTAAATTGTGTTGCACATCCATCTGACCAAAAAAAATGCTTTTCAATTTTGATGCCTTTGTTTTCCAAATATCCAAAAAAAAATTAAAAGCAATGCTCAACAAAATGTATGTCACGCTCTTTATCATCACTAATGTAAAAGTGCTATTCTTTCTTTATGACCCGTGTTTGATATGTACTTTCAACACCATCCAATTATAATTGTGCATGTCGATAAGAAACATGTACCATGATAGTGACTTGCCCTGTATAGTAGTATTCTGCTTGAAGTTGTTTTTGAGAAACAAAAGAGTAATTTTCTGCAAAGTCAACAACCGATAAAATTGTTCCAACAGGAAAAGTTTCTCTTAGTAGTTGGAACTGTTCTTCTTTCCATTTAGCAAAAAAAACATGATGCATGTATGGTTGTATTAATTTACAAAAATTATCCATAAATATTTTAGCATGTATCTCCTCCTCTACATATTCCAACCTTGTTGACTCTTTCCCAACTTTCATTTTAGACTTTATGTACTTGTAACTCTTACACTTTACCATCGTCATCATGTCAGTATCTTCAAACCTCAAAGGAAATTTAGCCAAATCCCTACTTGTTTGACAAGTTCCTCTTATGTAATATATTTCAGGTATTTCATGATCAATTGATTTGTTACATAAGATTGATGCTATGAATTGGCTTGGATGTTTTGGAAAATAATTTTGATAGCCATCGCATTCTTCTATCATCTTTCTGAACCCTTGATAGTAGAGATCAAATTCAACATGATATCGACAACAACAAGTTTCAAAAGATTTATTTATCTTTACAAAATATGGCTTTAATCTTTCAAACATTGTTTGTCCAATCTTAATGTCAAGATTTGAATTACAAAATGATAGATACAATTCATGTTGTGTGTTGTCCAACCAATTTTTTGTGTGCTGCAAATACTCCTTAGGCCTAGTTCTCTTCTTGATAACATCTCTTCTATTTGGTGAAGGATGAGTATGACCAATCTAAAATATCGTAACCAAGTTCCTAATTGTTTCGTTAATCCTATCAGAGCGTAAAGCTCTACACATTAGTGCCCAATTACCTTCTAATGTAGTATCATCCAAATTGATTCTCCTTTTCAAATAATGTCCTAGTGTCTTCCTACTATACCCGATATGGGATGAAAGTGAAGAATTTGTCTTTTATGGGACATGTTTTTATTTAAAATAGATGTCTGTATCGCTCTTCTTGAAATAGACTTATCTATAGATCTAGTTGTTTTCCCAATGGAATGCAAACCTTCCTTAACACTTTCAGCAATGTTTTTTTGTATGTTAGACATTTTTGTCCTTTTCAAGCTTGCATCTACACCCAACAAATTTAATGGCTCTTTTAACTCATCTTTAAGAAGTGTAATTGATAATAGTTGGGTTTTTTCAAGTGT
>MU226454.1:299511-327293 GCA_018584345.1 Thuja plicata
TCCTTTTCAAGCTTGCATCTACACCCAACAAATTTAATGGCTCTTTTAACTCATCTTTAAGAAGTGTAATTGATAATAGTTGGGTTTTTTCAAGTGTATCAAGATTCTCAAATTGTGCAATTATTTCATTAGACTTTTTATTCAATGCCCTCTTCATAGTATTTATGGGTTTTTTAGCATAATCTCTCAATTTTTCCACATCCATTTCCACTAAATTATATATGCTTTTACAATTAATTTTTCTCTTCAACTCTTGGGCTAGAATAATATTCTCAATTTTTGTTTGTACTTGGGCTGTAACTAAAATGAAAAATTCTCTTAACATCTCATCTTAAGGGGAAAGACACAAAATGCATAATTAACTATACTAAGAGACTAAATTGAGACAGTGGGGGAGAGTCAGAGAGAGAGAGAGAGATGTGTACTTGTTTGGGATTCTGAAGGTTGTACTTGTTGAGCCTGTTGACCTTGTGATGACCCTTCTCCAACTTCTAAAGGTTGGTCTTGTTCACCTTGCGATGACCCTTCTCCAACTTCATAAGGTTGGGTTTGTTCACCTTGCGATGGCCCTTCTCCAACTTCATAAGGTTGTGCTTCTTGAGAATTTCCTGCATACATTTAGATATTTAATTATTTTAAACAAAAGGGTCTAATTGGGTCTAATTGTGTCTAATTATGTCTAATTGTGTCTAATTGGATCTACTTTCCCTAATTGTCCTAATTGGGTCTAAGTGGGTCATAATTATCTAGGTAATTGGATCTAATTAGGTCCTAATTGCTCTAATTAGGTCTGAAAGGGTCTAATTAGGTCCTAAAGGGTCTAATTAGGTCCTAATGGATCTAATTGGGTCTAATTAGGTCCTAAAGGGTCTAATTGGATCTAAATGCATCCTAATAGGTATAATAAGGTCTAACATGTATAATCAAGGGTCTAATTGGGTCTAAGTGGGTATAATGGGATCTCAAGGGGTCTTAAGGGGTCATATAACCTATCATTGGTCCAAATAGGTCTAATTGGGTCTAATTAGGTGGGCTAAAGGGTATAATTGGATCTAATTAGGTCCTAATACATTCTAATTGGATCTAATTGGATCTAATTGTCCTAATTGTCCTAATTGGATGTAATTAGGTCCTAGTTGGGTCTAATTGAATGCTAATTGGATCTAATTAGGTCCTAAAGGGTTTGATTGGATCTAATTAGGTCCTAATTGGATCTAATTAGGTCCTAAAGGGTCTAATTAGGTTTTAAAGGGTCTAATTAGGTCCTAATTGGATCTAATTGGATCTAATTACATCCTAATTGTATCTAATTTCTTCTAATTAGGTCCTAATTGGATCTAATTGTCCCAATTATCCTAATTGGGTGTAATTAGGTCATAATTGGGTCTAATTGGATCCTAATTGGATCTAATTAGGTCCTAAAGGGTTTAATTGGATCTAATCAGGTCCTAAAGTGTATAATTGGATCTAATTAGGTCCCAAAGGGTCTAATTAGGTTATAAAGGATCTAATCAGGCCCCAATTAGATCTAATTACATCCTAATTAGATCTAATTGGATCTAATTATGTCGTAATTGGCTCTAATTATCCTAATTGTCCTAATTGGATCTAATTAGGTCATAATTGGGTCTAATTGGATCCTAATTGGATCTAATTGGAGCTAATTAGGTCCTAAAGGGTTTAATTGGGTCTAATTAGGTCCTAAAGGGTCTAATTGGATCTAAGTGCGTCCTAATAGGTACAATAAGGTCTAACATGTATAATCAAGTGTCTAATTGGGTCTAAGTGGGTCTTATGGGGTCTTAAGGGGTCTTAAGGGGTCATATAACCTATCATAGGTCCAAATAGGTCTAATTGGGCCTAATTAGGTGGAGTAAAGGGTATAATTGGATCTAATTAGGTCATAATACATTCTAATTGGATCTAATTGGGTCTAATTGTCCTAAATTTGGATCTAATTGGATCTAATTGTCCTAATTGTCCTAATTGGATGTAATTAGGTCCTAATTGGGTCTAATTGGATCCTTATTGGATCTAATTAGGTCCTAAAGGGTAATTGGATCTAATTAGGTTATAAAGGGTATAATTAGGTCCTAATTTGATCTAATTACATCCTAATTGGATCTAATTGTCCTAATTGTCCTAATTGGATCTAATTAGGTCCTAATTGGGTCTTATTGGGTCCTAATTAGATCTAATTGAACCTAATTAGGTCCAAAAGGGTTTAATTGGGTCTAATTAGGTCCTAAAGGGTCTAATTGGATCTAAGTGCATCCTAATAGGTACAATAAGGTCTAACATGTATAATCAAGGGTCTAATTGGGTCTAAGTGGGTCTAATGGGGTCTTAAGGGTTCTTAAGGGGTCATATAACCTATCATAGGTCCAAATAGATCTAATTGGGTCTAATTAGGTGTACTAAAGGCTATAATTGGATCTAATTAGGTCCTAATACATTCTAATTAGATCTAATTGTCCTAATTGGATCTAATTGTCCTAAATTTGGATCTAATTGGATCTAATTAGGTCCTAATTGGATCTAATTATCCTAATTGGATGTAATTAGGTCCTAATTGGGCCTAATTGGATCCTAATTAGATCTAATTGGATCTAATTAGGTCCTAAAGGGTTTAATTGGATCTAATTAGGTCCTAAAGAGTCTAATTGGGTCTAATTAGGTCCTAAAGGGTCTAATTAGGTTTTAAAGGGTCTAATTAGGTCCTAATTGGATCTAATTGGATCTAATTACATCCTAATTGTATCTAATTGGTTCTAATTAGGTCCTAATTGGATCTAATTGTCCTAATTGTCCTAATTGGATGTAATTAGGTCATAATTGGGTCTAATTGGATCCTAATTGGATCTAATTGGATCTAATTAGGTCCTAAAGGGTTTAATTGGATCTAATTAGGTCCTAAAGTGTCTAATTGGATCTAATTAGGTCCTAAAGGGTCTAATTAGGTTATAAAGGGTCTAATTAGGTCCTAATTGGATCTAATTGGATCTAATTACATCCTAATTGGATATAATTGGATCTAATTGTCCTAATTGTCCTAACTGGATCTAATTAGGTCCTAATTGGGTCTAATTGGATCTTAATTGGATCTAATTGGACCTAATTAGGTCCTAAAGGGTTTAATTGGGTCTAATTAGGTCCTAAAGGGTCTAATTAGATCTAAGTACATCCTAATAGGTATAATAAGGTCTAACATGTATAATCAAGGGTCTAATTGGGTCTAAGTGGGTCTAATGGGGTCTTAAGGGATCATATAACCTATCATAAGTCCAAATCGGTCTAATTTGGCCTAATTAGGTGGACTAAAGGGTATAATTGGATCTAATTAGGTCCTAATACATTCTAATTGGATCTAATTGTCCTATTTGGATTTAATTGTACTAAATTTGGATCTAATTGGATCTAGTTAGGTCCTAATTGGATCTAATTGTCCTAATTGTCCTAATTGGATGTAATTAGGTCCTAATTGGGTCTAATTAGATCCTAATTGGATCTAATTAGGTCCTAAAGGGTAATTGGATCTAATTAGATTATAAAGGGTCTAATTAGGTCCTAATTTGATCTAATTGGATCTAATTACATCCTAACTGGATCTAATTAGGTCCTAATTGGATCTAATTGTCCTAATTATCCTAATTGGATCTAATTAGGTCCTAATTGGGTCTAATTGGGTCCTAATTGGATCTAATTGGACCTAATTAGGTCCTAAAGGGTTTAATTGGGTCTAATTAGGTCCTAAAGGGTCTAATTGGATCTAAGTGCATCCTAATAGGTACAATAAGGTCCAACATGTATAATCAAGGGTCTAATTGGGTCTAAGTGGGTCTAATGGGGTCTTAGGGGGTCATATAACCTATCATAGGTCCAAATAGGTCTAATTGGGTCTAATTAGGTGGACTAAAGGGTATAATTGGATCTAATTAGGTCCTAATACATTATCATTGGATCTAATTGTCCTAATTGGATCTAATTAGATCCAATTGTCCTAAATTTGGATCTAATTGGATCTAATTAGGTCCCAATTGGATCTAATTGTCGTAATTGTCCTAATTGGATGTAATTAGGTCCTAATTGGGTCTAATTGGATCCTAATTAGATCCTAATTGGATCTAATTAGGTCTTAATTAGATGTAACTGGATGTAATTAGGTCCTATTTGGGTCTAATTGGATCCTAATTGGATCTAATTAGGTCCTAAAGGGTAATTGGATCTAATTAGGTCATAACTGGATCTACTTGTCCTAATTGGATGTAATTAGGTCCTAATTGGGTCTAATTGGATCTAATTAGGTCCTAAAGGGTCTAATTAGGTTTTAAAGGGTCTAATTAGGTCCTAATTGGATCTAATTGGATCTAATTACATCCTAATTGTATCTAATTGCTTCTAATTAGGTCCTAATTGGATCTAATTGTCCTAATTAGATTTAATTAGGTCCTAATTGGGTCTAATTGGATCCTAATTGGATCTAATTAGGTCCTAGGTCTAATTATGTCCTAATCTAGGTCTAATTATGTAGGATTTCTAGGGTTTAGGGTTTAGGGTCTTAGGTCTAATTAGGTAGGGTTTAGGGTTTATGGTTTAGGGTCTTAGGTCTAATTAGGTAGGGTTTAGGGTCTTAGGCCTAATTAGGTAGGGTTTAGGGTCTTAGTTCTAATTTTTTCCTAATAGGTCTAATTAGGTCTTCTTTATCAAATTAGGTATTGCAATATCATGATTACATGTTTCATTAGGACAAGTAATAATCAACTTAAAATATGGAGAGAGAGAGAGAGAGAGATGTACCTTGTTTCTTATGATAATATCTTTCTCGAGCTTCTTCACGTAGTCTTTGATCAGTCACTTCTGAATAATGTTGTATACTCTTATTTAGCCTTCTTTTTTTATTTCCCATCGCAATTTGCAAAATTGTCTTCCTTTTCCAAAATACGAATAATTTTGAAACTTTCGAATTAATGAGATGATGAAAACATATATTTATTTATATGTAATCATTTTGAACCTGAAACGACACCTAATAGGCCAACATAGGTTTCTATCGAAAGTCATCTCTAAGAGATGACTTTCTATCGAAGCTTGAAAATTTCGATCGAAAGTGCTTTAGTAAATGGCTAACAAACGCCAAATCATCAAACTACTTTTGATAGAAAGTAGTTTCGATTGAAACTAAATAGTTTCGATCGAAACTACTTTCTATTGAAAGTAGTTTCTATCAAAACCCGCTAAATTTTGGCCATTTACAGAGGCTAAGAGAAATCTGTAGTTTTTCATGGCTTCAGGACTCAAGTGCGGGGCTCAAATGGAAGAATATGGAGATGGCCTTTTTCATCGCACAAGTACTCTAAACGAGCTTTCTAACGAATATAGATTTGACAATTTTTGAATTCATTAGGTCTATGTTTTGTGACGTGCATCAAATGTAGGTTTTTTATCGAAAATAAACCTCCAAGTTTGATGTTTAATGATAAATAGTAGAAAAGAGAATTTTTTTTAAAAAAAATAACAGTGCCCTCCAGCTTCAAGTCTACTTTCTATCAAAAAAAAATAATTTTGATAAATACACAAGTTATAAGCTATGTAGTCAAGGTATGTCAAAATTACAGTTTACGCTACTTCAAACACTCATAAAATATGCAATAATCATGATAATTTCATCAAACCAATTGCATGCCCTCTGTATGGATGTTACAAAACCAAATTCGAAAGAAGCATATTGATATCTATTTTAGATAAAGAAATTATGCCCTATGAAGTCAATGTAACTTTTTGAAAATGACATTTTCAGCAACATAGCAGTTTTCGTGGGAGAAAAAAAAACTATTAAAATCAATTCAATATATATATATATATATATATATATATATATATATAGAATCTAGACAGAAAATCCTAAAAGACTCTAGTTTACTTCATCTTTCGATTTCAAACGGTTTAACGACAATATGCATCTGAATCTGAAAGTTTCTTTCAAAATGTAGACTTCACTATCCGTTTAGGCAAAAAAGTGTAACCCACTATTGTGGGATCACCCCAATATAGTTCCAATGAAGTACATCAAATATTTGCCTCAATTACATATTCCACTCACCTTTTCTCTTCAACATCTCTAATCCACACTCTCTCTCACATATCTTCACAATTACAAATGATTACATATTATATATATTACATAAATTTATCTCAACAAGGTCAACCAAGGACCTAATTACAAAATATTAATTCAATTTATCTCAATATACAATGGCATCCATTGAATGTCAACTAAGACATATAAATGACCCATAAAAACATCCTCAAACATGCTCTAGATCCATAAATGATGCCACAATCCATCACAACACGCTACACCACCAAGTCGGTCGAGAACAATAAGAACATCAACACGCCACATGAGAATCTTCAAACTCGATCACATAATCTAACTCGATGGAACAACATAAATAGGACACAATCTGGGAACATCAACAAGCAACATGAAATAACACAACATCATCAGGAACAAATTTGTCTCATAAATCAAACTCTTCTCCGCACTATTCATCAGGAACACTAAACCATAACCACTTTCATAAAATAAAAATAGCTTGCCAACATCCAAATCATGAACCAATCAAGTTGAGGAAACACATCCATGTCCTGAACTCACCACCAGGTTAGCAACAAGAAATATTACATAACCGATCCACACTAATCCAATAACTAAAACACTTTCATAGTCTGAACAACCAAAATATTTGTCTCTAATAAATCCATCATAACTCTCTCAAATCAACATCTGAACATCTACCACTTGAACATAATCAAGTACAAACATCCCTAAACACAATTGTACAATCACACATCTGATATTCAATACAATAGTTGTACCACATAAATCATCTTACTGAACATCTTAGGAACACTGTCTCCAATAGTAGGAATATGTTGACATCAATGAAAAATTATTAATGCTAACACATATATGCACAATCTGAACAATATCTCAATAATCCCTCAACAATCTCCCCCTTTGGCATTGATGGCAACATATGATGTAAAAAATTAAATCAATGCACAAAGAAACATTATCAACAACAATACCTACAATATCCACAATATGACATCTCTCCCTCAACATGATTGTTTTTTGCATAATTATCTCTCCCCCCTTGACATCAATGATGAAGGCACATGTATGCACTAAGTCATAGAAGGAAAAAATTAGAACATTCATCTCTCAAATTTGAATGAACATCTCTCAACTACTAACGAATACTCAATCACTACTCGCCCTAAGGAATAGCCACCAAAAATATCAATCCAGATTAATGATAATCTGTAACACTAGACTGATGCATCTCTAGCTCTGATTGAGAGGGGAAATCACCCCAATGTTACCTCGGTGATACTCAAAAGTATCCTTTGGTATTCATGAAAATATATGATATTTTCTCTTTTGTAGATGCATACTCCAATCTAACTTCTTTCTTAATGAATTTGTCTCTCAAGATATTATACTTAATAGAAATATGCTTTGTCTTTGAATGTAACATAGGGCTCTTTGAAATATTGATAGCACTTGAATTGTCACAATGAATAGTAATATGCTCATCAATAGTCACTCTTATATATTTCAGCATTTGCTTCATCCACATCACTTGTTTATAATTAATAGAAACAACAACATATTCAACTTCAATAGTAGATTGTGATATGCAATTTTGTTTCTTCCTTGCCCATGAAACTAATCTCTTACCCAAAAAAATACTCTACCAATAGTGCTCTTTCTACCATCCACATTTCATGCCCAATCCGCATCAGTAAATGCACTCAAGGTAAAATAATCATCCTTTCCATACCATAAGCCATAATCAAATTTCCCTTTCAAGTATCTGAATATCCTCTTAACAACAAAAATATGTGATTCCTTCGATTCTGCTTGAAATCTAGCAACAATGTAAACAACATTCATAATGTCTGGTCTAGTTTGTGCCAAGTATAGTAGTGCACTGATCATAGATCTATGTCTTATCTGATTTGCATTAGGTGTATCATCAATCTTTGTCAATTTACAACTAGTAATCATAGGAGTACCAACAATTTTTGAATTGTCCATACCAATTTCTTCAATGATTATTTCACATACTTAGATTGAGAAATGAAAATACCTTTATCAGTTTGTGTAATTTTCATTCCAAGGAAAAAAATTCATCTCACCTATCATAGACATCTCAAATTATTTCTTCATCTCATCTACAAATTCCTTACTCAACTTGTCATTTCTACAAAAAATGATATCATCCACAAAGAGTTCAACAATCAAAATATTATCATGATCAATTTTGAAGAACAAATTACTGTCACTAGTACCTTTACTGAAACCAAGTGTCAGTAAATACCTATCCAATCTCACATACTAGGCTCTGGGTGCTTGTTTCAATCCATAAAGTTCTTTCTTTAATCTCCATACCATGTCATCTTAGTCAGTCAAGGGAAAACCATCTAGTTACTCAATGTATACTTCCTCTTCTAGTTTTCCATTCAAGAATGCAGACTTAACATCTATCTGATATACCTTGAAATCTCTATATGTAGCATATGTAAGAAACATTCTAAAATTTTCAATTCTAGCAATAGGAGCAAAGATCTCCTTAAATTCAATACCTCCCATCTGTGAATATCCTTTGCAAACAAGTCTGGCTTTATTCCCGACCACTTCACCTTCTTCACTCAATTTGTTTCTAAATACTCATTTAGTACCGATCACATTCTTGTCCTTAGGTCTGGGAATAAGAATCCACATCTCATTCTTTTCAATTTTTTCCAATTCTTCTTCTATCGCTTTAAACCAACTATCATCTTTGCATGCTTCATCAACATATTTAGGCTCAATCTTAGAAATCAAACAAATTTCACTTCTATAAATTCTTCCCCTAGTCTAAACACCTTGATTCCTATCACCAATAATCAAATTCTCTAAATGATTTAAATTTACAAACCTAGGAGTCTTTGAATTTTATTTTGTAGTAGACTCTTGTGTTTCCACTTCTTCATCATTTGCATCTTCTTCATTTTCTTCTACCAATCCATTCAGATTCTTATTCTAATCTTCTGCTTGCACAATTTGACTCTCTTTTTCATCATCTGACTCATATTTGCAAGATCTGATCTATTTCTAAAATGTTTCATCCTCTCTAACATTTTTATTTCAATTAATTTCTTCAACCTCAAGTTATAACATTTATATAATTTTATTTTTGTAGAATAACCAAGAAATATTCCCTCATCACATCTACGATCAAATTTCCCTAGGTCTTCATCTCTTTTGATATAGCATTTACTTCCAAAAATTCTAAAATAATTCACTATAGGAATATTACCATTCCAAAGTTCATAGGGAGTCTTACCAATTCCTTTCTCAATTTGTACCTGGTTCAATGTGTATACTACAGTTGTAACAACTTCTCTCCAATAGATCTGTGAAATATTTCCTTCGATAATCATGTTTCTAGCATTGTCTAGAATAGTTATGTTTCTTCTCTCTACAATTCCATGTTCTATTGTGGGGTTCGTGGAGAAGACATCTATCTCTTTATTCTATGCTCTTCACAAAATGAATTAAACTCAATAGAAGTGAACTCACTACCTCTTTCTGATCTTATACATTTCAACTTAAATCTTGTTTCATTCTTAACCATAGCTTTGAAAATATTGAATTTTGAAAAGCTTCAGATTTCTCTTTCAAAAATCTAACCCACATCATTCTTGAATAATCATCAATGAATAGAATAAAATACTTCTCCCCATAATAGCTGCTTTTTCTTGTAGGACCACATAGACTGGTATGTACAAAATCCAAATTTCACTCGAAGAATAATTCTTTCTCTTAAAAGTAGACTTAGTCAATTTATCCAATTAACATTCCTTACACATTGCATTAACAAGCTTCAACAATTTAGGAATATCTCTTACAACTCTTGTAGTACTTATCTTCTCAATGTTATCAAATTTCACATGACAAAATCTCTTATGCCACAAAAAACTATCATTAACCTTAGCAATCATGCATCTACACTCAAAATTATTGAAATGAAATGAATTAACTTTATTATTTCTTTTTGTATCAATGTCAACTGCAGAGCTTCCAATAATCTTGCACATTCCATCCTTGAATTGTAAGTTGCATCCTTTATCAACTAGTTTTCCAGCACTCAAAAGATTATATTTCAAACCTTCAACATATAGAACATCATTAGTATTAGTCTTACCATCAAGAGTAATAGAGCCTTTGCCTTTGATTTTGCAAGGAGTATCATCTCCAAATCTAACAACATCACCATCATACATTTCCAATTTCACAAAAATTTTTTTGTCTCTAGTAATGTGTTGTGAACATCCACTATCAATAACTCATTCATCCTTCTTATCCACATGTGAAACTAAGGATTTTTATTCATTCAAAATGTTAGGATTTTCATCTTTGATAGCAATAAAGACAATCTCATCTTTACTCTTTTCAAATTCATCATCAGACACACCTTCATCAATGCCATAATAACACTTCTTCTAATATTTAGACTTGAATTTCTTAGGCTTATACTTATGTTCTCTATTAGGACATCTTGAAGCAATATGACCAATCTTATTGCATGCAAAACACTTCAAAGGAAACTTTCCTTGATACTTACCAGATCCCTTATATGTAGTCTCTTTGCAATTAGAGCTTTAAGCTCATCAATCTTTCTTTCTTCTTCTTCAATCTCTACCCATTCCTAAGCATATCTAGATTCATACTTCGATGAACTTTCTCCAGAATTGTATATTTTCTTTTACTTAGAAATAGTAGCTTTAAATGCAGTTTCAACTTTAGGAAGACTATCACCAAATAATCTCATTTAAAAGGAAGATAAATTACCAATCAATATATCTCTTGTCATAGTTGTGAAGGTTCTGATTCTTCAATAGTAACAACTTTGTGATTGTAAATAGGAGGCAAGGATCTCAAAATCTTAGAAACAATTTCATTCTCATCCAAGGTTCCACCAACGCATCTGATTGCACAAACAAGCTCATGAGTGATCTTATTCACATAAGCAGTAATATTCTCATCTTCTCTCATTCTCAATGATTCATATTTTCCTTTCAGATTTTGTAGCTTGGCTTGCTTAAAAAATTCATCTCCTTCATATAATGTTTCCAACTTTTTCCATACTTCATGTGCAGTTTCCAATCCTAAAATGTTTTCATATTCAAAATCTAATAAGGCATTCTTCAAAGACTCTTTTTCTCTCATGTTATACTTGGATTCTTTCTTTTCATAAGAAGTCGTAGTAGATAGATCAATGGGAGGATTGTAATATTTCTTTGTAACAGTCCAATGTTCTTCACTAATTAATCTCAAGTGTGTAACCACCCAATCCTTCCATATAGTATATTTTGTTCCATCGAATCTCAGACTCTCCTTCTTAAAGGTTGACATCCCGAATCTCCTCAAGTGGTTAAGTTTCACAAAAAGGACACTAGCTCTGATACCAATTGTTAGACTAAATGCAACACACACAAATGAGAGGGGGGGAGTGAATATGTTGTGACGAAAAAATTAAGACCTTTAACCAAATTATCAACTTTATCTTAGATTTGAAAGATAAACATGAATGTTGGAATATAACACAGTAATAAACACATAACACCAAAAATTTTGACGTGGAAAGCCTATTAGGGGGAAAACAATGGTGGGGATCAAACCCATAAGATGAATGTACTCTGTTAAAACCACTATACCCTATTAGGAGTAGTATAAATGGGAATTCACATGCATTCAGGCACATTGCCTAGAGCTCACTGCTCAGATACAAAAAGGATCTCAATCCCAAGGAAGGCTTACTTCCTTAAAAAATCTCTGGTCTCAAATCATAAAGGACATTTTTTTTCCATAATTTAGTGCAAGCTCATTGTAACAAAAGCTACATTTCCTCTTGGTTAATTGTGCAAGAGTTCAGCTAACTTCTTTGCCATCCTTTTCATGGGAGGCCACCCAGTATTATGTTGCCTGTTTACTGAAGAATCACCTCCTACTGAGGAACATGGGAATTTAATCTTAGCGTGTATTTCATCTCTTGTTACCAATGAGATGTTCGAGTCTCTTTTGTGTCCTTTCTCTATGTCTAAATTGGAGGAGATTGTTTCTAGGATGCGTAAGGGTAAGGATCTAGGCACAAATGGGTTTCATGTTGATTTTTTCTAGTAATTTTGGGATATTATTAATTTGGACTTGATTGAGGTGGCTCGAGAGTCCAATTGCAAAAAACAAGTGCTTAAGGCTATGAATTCTACTTTTCTTGTTCTTATTCCTAAAAAGCATGGAGTTGATCGGTTAGATTATTTTAGGCCTATTGCTTTCTTTAATGTTGTTTATAAAATTATTGATAAAATAATTGTTGAGAGGTTGAAGCATTGGCTTCCTAATTTAATATCTAATGAGAAGGGATTTTTTATGGCAGGAAGGAAAATTCTGGATGGGGTGGATGTTTCTCTTGAAGCTATTCACTCTATGAAAGTCTCTATGGATAATGCTATGTTCATCAAACTTGACATGGAGAAATCTTATGTAGGGTTAAATGACATATTTTACAAAGAATTATCATTAGCTTTGGTTTTAGTTCTGATTAGGTTAGTTGGGAAATGAGTTGTGTTACTTCCTCATCCTTCTCTTTTATCTTAATGGGGAACCTTCAAAGTTATCTAGTGCTTCCAGAGGCCTTCTTCAGGAATTATCTATTTCAGCCTATTTGTTTATTATTATGGCCGAAGGATTGAGTAGATTCATTAAGTCTCAGGTTTCCCAGGGCATGATTAAGGGCTAGAATTGGGATCTTGGAAGTTGGAATGTGAAGTCATCATGGAGAGCCACTAGTAGTGGTGGAGTCATCATAGAGAATCATCTAGTTGTGGTTGAGTCATCAAATGGGGTTGTTTTATCATGGAGAATCATCTAGTGCACCATTAAGGTGCTCACCGTAAGACGTCCTACCAAAAACACAAAAATTTTGGAGACTTACTATAAATAGAAGCTATTATGAGTTGACTTACTATAGATAGTAAGTTGTTTTCAGCGACTTACCAATAATAGTAATTTTGACAAGTGTTGTGCATGTAGTTGTACGAGTCATACTTTCTAAATTTAGTAAGTGCTCTAAAATTAGGACTTTGCAACTCGGTTGTTATATAAAACTTGAATTCATGTTTGTAGATATATTTTTAAGTTTTTTGTAACTGTAAAAAATTTTGAGAATAACATTGAAAGATATTTGTTTGTGGTTTTTTTCCTGGTATAATTTTACCAAGATTTTCCACGTAAATTCTGTTTTATGTGTATTTTCTCTTTCTCAATAATTTTCTACACTTGTAATTTTCATAACATTGGGCTGCCCAAGCTTTCTCATCTCTAGTTTGTGGATGACGTTGCTCTTGTTGGAGTTTGTCACATTCATGAAGCTGAAGTCTTTAGGCTAATTTTGGATGTTTACGTAGCTACTTTTTGGAAAAAAGTCAATGACCACAAATATTTGATCTATTTTTTAATATGCTAGAAGCTATTTAGAGGAGGATTGTTGATATTTTGAGATTTCAAATTTGATCTCTTCCCTTTCTTTATTTGGGTATTCCTCTTGTTCTTGGTAGGCAACCTAAACCCCTCTGGCAAGACTTTCTTGATAAGTTGCATTAGAAAGTTAATCATTGAACTCATCGGTGGCTCTCTACTGTTGTTAGGGCTACCTTTCTTTAATCAAAAATTCAGAAACTTCCTATTTATAGGAGTTTTGTTCAAGCATCTCTAGTGTATTTCCATAAGGAATTTGATGCTCTTTCATGCCAATTTATTTGGAGTGGTAATTTACAGTCCTCTAAGTGGAGTCTTCTCAATTGGGAGCTAGTGTGTTGACTAATGTAGGAAGGGGGTCTTGGCCTTCGTTCTACTATTTGGAATGGGTAGGTTCTAGTTGTCAAATTATGTTTGTGTTAGTGTACTAATGAAGATAATCTTTGATCTTGAATTCTCACGCATAAGTATTTAAAATGTGTTGATCAGACAAATGTTTCCCGCTATCCTTTGGAAGGCAGGGGCTCTATGATTTGGCACACTCTAAAAACTGGGGCCCAGTTAATCAAGAAAGACATTTTTTGGATCTGAAATAGAGGCATTGAAGCAATTTTTTGGGTAGATTCTTGGGATGGTAATCCTTCTCTTCTTAGCATGTATTCTCATTTTCAACCTCTCTATGAGTATTTTACACCGGTTAGTTGGAATAAGGTTATGTATTATAAGTATGAATGGAATTTGGGCCCGAATGAGGAGTTTAGATGGAGGGACTCTAGTGAGTGGCCGCTGGGAGTTCAATGGAGCATCAAAATGAGTTGGCTAAGATTATTTCTTCTAGGGAGTGCAAATCCTTTCGCGATTGAGATGTATTGGCTTTTGGGGTAGTGTTGTATCTGATAGGTACTCAGTTTCTACAGGACATTTGGAGCTTGTTAAGGATTTATTTGGTGGCATTAAGGAGCCTTGGTGGAAGTAGGTTTGGAGTAAATTTTATTGGCCCAAGTGCAATTTTTTTCTCTAGTTGATTGCTCATAAAATATATCTGACTTGGGGCAATTTATGTAAGCGAGGCTTTCTAGGTCCCTCTAGGTGTATTTTATGTTGCAATGATGTGGAACCTATCTCTCATATTTTCTTTCAATGTTCCTTTACCAAGGAGATTTGGCACTTATGGTGGGATGTTTGGGGTTAATCATATTTCCATGTTTCTTCTTTGGTTGAGTTTTGTGCCCGTTGGGATAAAGCCTCAGTGAGGACTTCTTTCCTCTAGGTGGCCTAGGTTTTGGGACCTTATTTTATCATTTGGCATATTTGGCTGGAGAGGAATTGAATGATTTTTAAAGGTACTAGGATGGTCTTAAAACATTTGTTGTGAAAAATTGTTCACACTATTTGGGTGACTATTTTAGTTAAGTGTGATCTCTCTAGAGGAGGGGATCCTAGAGATTCTTCTATTTGTGCTCGGTTCAATTTTCCTCTTCACGACGGTACTCTTCCATTGGTTGTCCGAGTTATGAGAAATAGATGGAGAAGTCCTTTGTAGAGAATTGTCATGCCCAAAACTAGGGAAAAACACACACATTTTTTTTTAAAACACATAAGTACGCAGATTGAATAAGGGTCATGCCACAAACAGGTGCAGAATTGGAGCATCAACTTGTTTCACAGATTATATGAATGCTTAACTCTGGTTGGTTTAACTCTGATTCCATGTTTAACTACGTTTAGTATCATGATGATAGTTAGTTTTTAAGAACATATGTTGAATTAGGTTGACCTAATGCTTACTTAACTCTTAACCTAGATTACAACTTAATCCATTCAAATTTAGTTCCAGTTTTCTTTCAACATTGACTACTAGCTCAAAACCTAGTCAAATTAATATTCTACTCCTTTTAACAACATACATGAAATATTTATCAATTGACATGCTTAAAGTTGAATAACAATTTCACTATACCAAACAACTATTAATTAAAATCTAAAAGATGAAATCAAATCTGATTTCCTAACCTACCGACATTAGTAATAAAATTATTCCCCTTTGATGAAAACACATGCATTCATAATTCATCAATCCCTTCGCAAAATAACTTTAAATTAACCTTTAATAAGACAATTAAATTATCCTCTAATACAAAATTTAAATTAACTTCTAATTGAAATCTAACATAACCTCTTACCCCTTGAACACAAGAGTAACATAATCCCTTTTTCTCATGATGATAAAATTTAAATTAACATTAACTATACATTTGAATAAATTGACTAAATCCATTTCTCTAATAGACTAATCAAAACTTTAGGCCAAAATCCATATTCAATTAATTCAAAAATCTCACAATTTTAAAATAACCTAAACAACTAATGTTAAGGATCTATTTAAATGATTAATTTTTATATTAATAAGTTGTTCTAATACCAATTAATATTAGATCATGTTAATAAATCCATTCATCTTTCATAACAAAAAAGTTATTAATCTACTAACTAAACCAAGCTACATCATTAATCAATTTATATATGTATACAATGCTACCCAATTAAGAATTAAAAACAATAAAGAAATAGACCTAATTAACTAACTTAAACTTATCAACTAATTACCTATTAATCTAATTTATCTATCAAATAATCTCCTAACCTAACTAATTTACTAACTTATTAATTTATCATTTTGTATTACAAAGTCCAAAATCCAAAAAGCATTGGGTGAAGGGGTCGAATTCCTGTGGAAAAGTGCAGGTTGAAAAGACTTGTTTTAGGGGGGCCCACCATCTATCTAGCCCATCCTCAAACAAGAAAATTCGCATGCCTTGAAACAAGACAGCAAGGAGGGCACAATTTTTAAGTAAGGAGGATGATGGGTTTGCTAGGGTCCACCAACAAATTCCCATTCTCCTAAGAAAAATCTCGCATGGAAAGGAGAAGGGGTTGACTTGGGCAAAAAGGGAATGTCAGAACTTGCAGGGGGTGGCAGCAAGGAAGGTGGCGCATAACCCAAGTAGTGCAGCCCCTAAAATTTTGATTTATTAAACAAACCTTGCAAAGTGGCACCCAAGCAAGGAGGTAAAAAGGGTAAGGAGTATGGTAAAGGTGGGGCCCACGGAAAAGGTAAAAGTGCAAGGTGAGTTAATTTAGAATTTAGGAATAATTACATAGTTATGTTAATGGGATTAGGATATGAATTTAATTAGAGAGAGAGCACATTGGGAAAGGAATATTCTCTATGGTAAGGAGAATATTTTCTTTCCCATACAAATTTCAGAGAGCATTTTTGCTCTAAATCTAGAAAGTCTCATGGGTTTTGTTTGGTATAAGCTCTTTCATATTGATTTTCTTGGTTTAATATTTGTAATAGGTTATTGTATGCATTAGGATTGATTTATAAGAGTAATATACTAAGAGGACTAATAGTATTAATTAATTTTAATATTATCATACTAACTAATTTGATTTTTTATTGTTATTAAGGTTATTTCTTCTTCTCAAGAGTTGAGATTGAAATGGAGATTTTTAATGTTCACAAATCCTCAAGATTTCTATGATATGAAACTATTATATTGTCTTTCTCTTTCAATATTGGATATCCCTCTAACATGAATGGTTAACTCCTTTTTTTTCTTCTTCTAAGAAATAGAATGCAATATACATGAAGAATCCATCATTTACATTATGGTAATCTTACAAACTACAATTACACATCTTCAAGATGATAAATCTACATAATACATGGATGGTATGCAACATTTCTTCCTTTAATGAATCATTACATAGAGAATGATATCTCTTCACATCTAGCTTGAAAAGCTTCTAAAATAAACATGACAGCAATCAACAAAGAATGAATTTCAATATAAATGAGTGACTATGCAACATTGAAGTTGCTTACACACAACTACCCCAAAATAGGGATTTATTTCAAGTTTCTTTCACCGTCATCATGACTTTAAAAACCTGCAAATTTCATGAGGGAAACCATAGGAATCTCACCTCTCAACCAAGGTCTCAAGGAGACCACCCTCGAGCTTGGAGAACCAAGGCTAAACAAACTTTCACATCCAAATTCTCACAAACATCTTATATGCACAAAACAACAATAAACTCCCAACCAAGGTTTCACAAATGATTTTTTCAAGGAGGAGAATGCCATTGCAATTTCAAATTTATCAACAAGAGTTTTTCCATGCTTCTCCAAGGCTACATTGACATTCCTTCCATATACACATTTGGTCATTTCTATACCAAAAATAATATTTACAACATAGCTTCGTGGAGCCCATACTCCATGAAATTATCCCTCTTCTCCGAGAGAAGAGACTCTCACTACAATGAAGAGCCCAACTAACCCCTTCACCCAAGGCCACTTCTTCCCTTCCCAAAGGGTGAGTAATGCCTTAACTCCCATGAACAACACTCCCAATCCAAAAGAACAAGAATTGATACAAAAGTCCAAATACATCCCCAACCCAACACATGAAAACAAAATTTATATATAACAACACTATACAAGATTACATACATGAATACCATACAAGATTTCATATTCATAAAACAATAACATCCAAATCTACTTACAACAAACAAGCACTTCATGGAAAAAGAAACCAACCTTCCAAATGTGTTATGACAAAATGAAACTTGAGAAGAGCCCAAATCCTTATCCTTCCTCTATCCAAACCCTAATTGTCTCTAAAATTAGAGAGTGGGTGAACACCCACTAAGTCTCCCCCAAATCCTCTAAAAAGACCCCCAAAAGTGTACTCAAGACCTAGCAATAATGAGACGTGACATCTAGCCTTTTTGTCTCCCCTCTTAATTGTGAGTTTAGTAAGGAGTGTGGGACAAGTTAGGTGCATGTGGCCATCTCCATTTTTGCCACTTTTGAAAAGTAGACATTTTAGAGTCATAATGGTGACCTAGGTTTCTCCCATAGGTAAAAAACTTACCATAACCCAAGGTACCCCCTTAGGGTTAACTATTTTGGCAAAAAATACACTCTAGGGTTACTTTTAACCCCTCCAAAGTACGCCTAAAGTTCAAATTCGAATTTCAACTTGATGTGATTCCTACAAGACATCTATATGCAAGTGGGATTAATATAACATCTTATAAAGTTTGGTGGTTCTTTTCCAAGCCCTAATTAGACATGTCACCATCCACATGGACAACACAAGTGTCAAGTGACACCAAAAAAAATACACATCACATTCACAATGACATGTCCGAACAACAACATGAATTTTAACTATTAACACATATTCAGATTATGTTTACAAAAAAGATCACATTACAATGAGGTTTCAACCCCTTATTGGATTAAACCTTGGTTTGCTCAATTCACATGTGTTTAGTTTTGATTCTCTGAATAATTCCATGGTTCCCTTTCCTGCACACTAAACTCGAGCATTAGTAGTCCAAGATAATAAAATCACATGTAATATGCATTTTCAATTCATAATTAGCAACATTAATCAATAAGTAGAATTAAATTTCTAATTGCAATTTTCATACAGAAATGTTTAAAACATAATAATTTTATAATTATCATGACATAACATCCATGAAATAATCAAGTCTAATCATGATTCGATCTTCTCATCAATTCACTTATCTAAACATATATAATCAAAATCAACCACCTGTTCTAGGTCTAATCCATATCAAAATGTAATCCATACAATATAATCATCATCATAACATAATATCATGAGTCTTTGTCAGGATAATCAAAAGTGTATCAATGTATCAAAACATAAAGTATCAAAGTGTGATTGAGCAGTAAAGCTATGATGGGTCGGAGTGAGGCCTCACATCCTCCCCCACTAGGCATGAACTTCCTTTTGGAGTTCATCAAAAAGATATGGGTACTGAGATCTCATCTGTGCTGCGTTCTCCCATGAAGCCGTGACCTCATCATAAAAATCCCACTGGACCCTAACCTGGTTCAGCTCTCGGTCATGGAGTGCAAGGGTCTATCAAGCTATAATACGAATGGGCTCCTGTGCTAGCTATCTGTCTGACTCCACCTATAAGGCGTCCCAATCTATAACGTGAGACTCATCATAAATATATTTCTATAGCATAGATACATGAAACACATCGTGGATGCATGACAGGCTGGGTGACAAGGCTAGACGGTAGGAAATTGGTCCTATCCTCTCCAATATCTCAAAAGGTCCAACAAAGCGAGGTGCTAACTTAGAGCCCTTTCCAAAATGGATTGGACTCTTATGCGGGTGCACTCTCAAGAAGACCCTATCTCCAACCATATAGTCACGATCAACCCTCTTCACATCTGCATACTTCTTCAGTCGATCCTAAGCCTCTCTAAGGCTCTGTCTAATCAAGACTACCTGCTGCTCCATATCCTTGACTAACTAAGGTCCAATAGATACTCTATCCTCGATCCTGTCCCAACTCAGTGGTGTCCTACATGGTCTACCATACAAGGCTTGTTATGGTGGTATACCTATAGAAGAATGATGCCCATTATTATAGGCAAACTCAACCAGATGTAGGTATTCCTCCCACTTGACCTGATGGTCCATCACATACATGCGCAGTGTTAGAGTTGTCATATTATAGCTAATTATTAATTTATTTAATTATTAGTCTACTATAATCTATGCTTAAGTTAAACTTAGGCATCTTATTATTCTTTAGGGTTTTCACCTTTAGGGTTTTGTGACTCCTTTTATAAGGATTCACCTCTTTGTTTTTCAAAAAGGAGTTTTCACATCTCATTGTAACATCTTGAAACATATTGTCAATATATTATTTTCTTATGCATATGATGTCTCCTATATTTTGGCCTCCATAGATTCTTCCTGTCTTTTGTTCTTTACTTCTTCCATGTGACAGGGTTATGCATGCAGGTGTTCTTGGGAGAATAGGGTTTTTCCTATTTTAACATGGTATCAGAGCCATCTTGCTGCTTGTTGTTCGTGCTTTGTCGAAGTGCATCAGAAGTTGGAGGTTTTGCTAGTTTTTCAGAAGCTTTTTATGTGGATTTAGGGGGCACCTTTGTTTCTGGTCATTTTGGGCTTAAACAAACATCACCGTTGTACTCAGAGCACCCAAAAATCCCAGAATCCATATAAAATTTGTCCATTTTGGACAAATCTCCTCCGAGGCAAAAATATTTTAGCTTCTAGTGCCATACGGGCACAGAAACAGAGAAAAAAAAACAAATATATTTTTCAATGTTTTTATGCGTTTAATTAACGCAGCCAATAGTTTTACAAAATGTGCTACCACCGGGCCATTGGCGCTCCACCGCTGCCGGCCAGTGCACGACCCCCACCCTTCGGCCTCTCATGATACCACCGGTTCCCACCTCCAGCTCTAGCGGCCCCCACCTCCAGCTCCACCGCCACCCAGCCCACCGCTGGCCCTGCCCTGCTAGCACCTCCTTCCACAGCGCTGCCCCGCTCCAGCACCCACTGCTCCGCTCGGCTATGGTATCGCCGCCCGGCTCCACCGCCCGTAGCACCGCCCAGCGAGGGTTTTAGCCCCGCAGGCTTATTTCAGCCCCGCAGCAGTCCTATTAGTGACCAAGAGCTATGCTCCAGCCCCCTGCACACGCCATGCGCCTAGGGGATTATTTTTTCAGCCCGAGGGGTCTAAAACCTAATTTTCTGGAGTTTTTAACCCTCCCTCACTGTTTTCGCTCTATCTAGAGCATACAGGGGTATTTTTTTGACTTCCATATATCATCGGAAAGCTCTTTCTGAGAAATTTCTGATGATGGAGGTTGGGGTTTTGGGTTTTGTTATTTTTATAGTATTTTTTTGTCAAAATTTGATATCTATTTTCTACCTTCCGGGAGCTATATCTGGCTCATCCGGACTCCATTTTTGGCAAACCAGATATTGTCAGAAAGCTGGTTCAGTGAAATTTTTAGTTGTAGTGATCTTTTTTTACATTCTTCTCCAAGTTTTCTCTCCTCTAAGTTTTACTCTTTCACACTTTGGCAGATTACTTGAGTTCTATAGGTCCTAGGATCTCTTATCCTGATCTTCTGGCTCACTCTTCTTTCTGACTTCTGAGCATTGTATGCTTCTCTCTTGTAGCATTCTTTTTTCTATAAATGCACTGAGATAAAGTGCCTACTTTTGTATAGCTGGGATTTTAAGCACCTTGTGTTTTTTTATATTCGCACTCAGTTATAAAGTGTCATGGGGGATTATGATGTTTTTCCTTTTGTGCTCATCCACCTTTGTCAAGTGAGCGTACCTTCTATGATATTAGCCATGCTGTGTGTCGGTGACACTGCCCTTTATCTTGTGCTTGTACTTCTATTACACTGTTGGTGTTCCTGATTCTTCTTTCTATAGATGTTTCTAGCATTGCATTTCAGTGTTCCTGTCACCTCTCCCTGTTTAGCATTATAGGGGGTTCACCTATTGGTTCTATTGCTTCCTTGGTTCAGTTGAGTGATCTACGTATTCTATTTTTGTTCCTATGTACTGGGTGGATGTAGTGGCTAGGCACCTGGTGAGATGGATCATCTACTATATAGACACTCGTCCATTCCTACTTTTGGAGGTCACCTCTTTGATTGATCAACTCTTTAGACTTTATCTTCTCTACCTGGTCATGCACTATTTTAGAGGGGGTTCCAGCAGTTACTTCTGACAGTGTTTGTAGCTTCATGCTTCAGAGATGTTTCTTTCTCTTTCTTATTCCTTTCTTTGGGACTTTCCCTAGATTGGAGGCTTAGTTTACTTCATCTAGTCTATTTCTTGTACTTGGGTACCTGATCAAGCCTAGTTTCCAGGACCCATAGTTCCTTTCATGCATTTTGTTTACATGCATCTTTTAGTCTTTAGCTGTTTAGCTTCTCCCTAAGTTACACTTGAGGAGGGGTGTTAGAGTTGTCATATTATAGATAATAATTAATTTATTTAATTATTAGTCTATTATACTTTACGCTTAAGTTAAACTTAGGCATCTTATTATTCTTTAGGGTTTTCACCTTTAGGGTTTTGTGACTCCTTTTATAAGGATTCACCTCTTTATTTTTCAGAAAGGATTTTTCACATCTCATTGTAACATCTTGAAACATATTGTCAATATATTATTTCTTGTGCATATGATGTCTCTTATATTTTGGCCTCCATAGATTCTTCCTGTCTTTTGTTCTTTACTTCTTCCATGTGACAGGGTTATGCATCCAGGTGTTCTTGGGAGAACAGGGTTTTTCCTATTCTAACACATAGCATGTCCTCCAATACCTGGTTAACCCTCTCGGTCTGGCCATCTGTCTAAGGGTGATATGCTATACTAAAATTGAGCCTAGTGCTCAACGCTGCTTGTAACTCTCTCCAAAAGGCTGATGTGAACAAGGAGTCTCTATCAGAGATGATCTTATGAGGAATGCCATGAAGTCTAAAAATATCCTGCAAAAATACCTGAGCTATGTCTCATGCTATGAATGTAGTACACACGGGTGAGAAGTGGGCAACCTTGGTCAACGTATTGACTATCACTAAGATAGCATCATGGCGGCGAGAAGACATAGGGAGACCAACAATGAAGTCTATAGATATAGTATCCACCTTCCACTCGACAATCTCATGTGGCTACAGGAGCCCACTTGGATGATTGTGCTCTACCTTCACTCTCTGGCACTCTAGACATCTAGAAACTATGCTGGCAATCTGCAATCTCATGCTCGGCCAATGATACAACAGTCTCAGATCGACATGCAATTTCTTAACTCTCAGATGAGCTGCATAAGGTGATCTGTGAGCCTCAAGCACAATAAACTCCCGCAAGTCACCTGTAGAAGGTACATAGATGCGTCCCCTATGACGTAGAAGTCCATCAGACTCCAAAGAATGCTCTGCAAATCTCCCCTTAAGGGGTCTTTGAGAACAGATAAACTGACAAACCTCCACATATAATCCATCCTTTGGCAAATGATATAAAATGCAGTCCCTCAAATCTGTACTAGAAGCCATAGATGAGAGCTCATGTCACCTACTACTCAAGGCATCTGCAACTACATTCTCCTTCCCCTTGATGTAATGAACATCAAAATCATACTCACACAAAAACTCCATCCATCTCCTCTGCCTAGCATTAAAATTGGGCTATGTAAAGATATACTATAGGCTCTAGTGATCTGAATGAAGCTCAATTCGGTGACCTAGAAGGAAGTGTGCCATCTCACTAAGGCATGAACCACCGCTATGAGTTCTAGGTCATGAGTAGGATAATTAAGCTCATAATTCTTTAGCTTCCTAGACTCAAAAGCTATAGGATGACCCTCCTACATAAGGACTTCTCCTAACCAATCCAATGAAGCATCAATACAAATAACAAAATCTGCCAAAGGATCTGGCACTGCTAAAATTGGTGCACTAGTGAGGGCTCTCTTGAGATCCTAGAAAGCTTTCTCACACTTCTCTTTCCATTCATACTTCTTCCCCTTTCTTTGAAGGGAGGTGATGGGGTGAGCTAATCTAGAAAATCCTGCCATGAAGCATCTGTAATATCCTGCTAAGCCCATAAAACTTCTGACCTTAGTGACACTGGTGGGTGCTGGCCAATCCATAATAGCTCTAATCTTTGATGGGTCTACAGAGATCCCATCTCTAGATATAATGTGACCAAGATAATGCACCTCGGGTCTAAAGAAGGCACACTTTGACAAGCTGCCATATAACTGATTCTCTCTCAAATGCTGCAGAACCTGTCTCAAATGCTCCTCCTCATTGCGAGAATATATCAGAATATCATCAAGGAACACTACCACAAATTTATCCAAAAATATATGAAATACTCTGTTCATGAGGCTCATGAACATAGTTGGAGCATTTATGAGGCCAAATGGCACTACTGTGAGCTCATAGTGACCATACCTCATGCGAAAAGCAGTCTTGTGGATATCACTTTCCACAATCTGTAATTGATGGTACCCCAACTTCAGATCTATCTTTGAGAACACTCGGGCACCCTATAACTGATCAAACAAATCATCGATCCTTGGAAGTGGGTATCGGTTCTTAATTGTTACTTTATTCAACTACCGATAATCAATGCACAATCTAAGTGATCCATCCTTCTTCTTCACAAAAATCACAGGTTCACCCCAAGGTGATACACTAGGTCAGACATGCCCTTTCTCCAAGAGCTCTTCTAACAGAATTTTGAGCTCATTAAGCTCATGTGCGGTCATCCTGTAAGGTGCTCTAGATACTGGCTTGGCTCCTGGTACAAGATCTATGTAAAAATCAACTTCCCTAGGTGGAGGCATACTAGGTAGCTCAATAGGAAATACATCCAAAAACTCTTGAAGAATAGGATAATCCTCGAGCAAAGGCTCCCCTCTTGAATCCTCCTCTCTATCACTAATGGTGATGAAAAATAACTGACATCCCTTTTGTATGCACTGGCTAAGCTGCATAGCAGAAATAATGCGAAGGGATACGGGTCTTTGTACCCCAAATATCACCATAGAAGTGTTGTGATCATCAACACACTCAACCCTCTTTTGACGACAATCCACCTTGGCACTGTGGGCACATAGCCAATCCATGCCAAGGACTACATCATAAGAACCTAGAGGGGTAATGCAAAGATCAGTCATCATGATAAAGTCTCCAATCTGAATCTGACAACTGCAAACTAAGGAACTAACAGACACTCTAGCTCCTAAAGCTAACTCAACCTCCCAACCGACATCCTGTCTAACTGCCACCAGTCCGCAATGCTCCACTACATAGGGAGATACAAAGGAGTCTGTGGCTCCTGAATCAAACAAGATATAAACACTGATACCCTGAATCATACCTACGGCCTCTATGACCATGGCCTGGTGCTTGGCCTGGTGGTTATCAACCACTGTAAAAACTCTATGGGATCTACCCATATCTCCAACTGTAGGCTTTGAGGTAGCCCCTCTCTAACCACTGGCTGATTGTCCCTGTGGGCACTCTCTCACTAAATGACCCATACCACTGCAAGTGTAACATGACCCTCGTGTCTGAATCTGCACTCCTTGTGTCTTAGGCTGTTGTGACCCTCTGATCCTACTAGTACCACTATATCCACCCCTAGAGGACTGCTGAGTCCTAGCTGACTGTGTCTGATGGGTCTGTGTCCTATGATCTTGTCCAGGGCCCTGAGACTGCTACTGCTTGGGCTTAGAGCCCTGATAAACCTATGAATGCCTCTGTCTAGAATCTTGCTGGGATCTCTGCTGCTGAGATTGTTGACCCTTAAAGGATCCTGCTGAGTGATTCTGTTTCCCTTTCCAAGGGGGTCTTTGATGCCCTGACTACTGGGAAGAGGGGTTTTGGTGTTGGGACCGATCCTGAGACTCCTGTCTAGTACGGATATCCTCGGCTACAAGTATCATCTCAATTGCCCCTCTGAACGTGGTAGAGAATGCTAGGTGTACTGTGCTCTGAAGAGACATGTTAAGTCCCTTAATGAAACAGTGAATACACAATTTCTCATCCTTCATGTAATCAACATATGGAAGGAGCTTGAGAAACTGACTCTCATACTAGTTCACTATGAGGCCTCTCTGCTGGAGATCATGGAACTCCTCTATATGTCTCTGTCTGAAATGCTCAGAGAGATATCTCTCTCAAAAATGAGCCACAAAAGTCTCTCAAGTGAGTGTGTCAATGCTCACTCCACCTATGAACACCTCCTGCTCCCACCAAGTGGAAGCCTTCTCCCATAGGAGATGGACTGCAAGTCATGCCTTTAGATTACTCCCATAAGGGCGTAATCCAAAATATCGTTGTAAACTCTATAACTAGGCCTTTGCTACTGACCCATCAATGGATCCCAGAAATAAGGGTGGCTGGAATCGTAATAACTCTCAAATCTCATCTCCAACATCTCTAGGGGGTCTCTCCTTGACACGTATCTCATGCTCACATGGTATTAGAACCCGATGAACTGACTCACCCTCCTGATCATCATGAACCTCAACAGACCTAGGTGGACTCCTACTCCTCTCTCTACTAACTGCTCTACCATTCTCTAAAATATGTGCTTCCCCTTCGGGAATCTTCTACTGAACTATGGGTGGTAGTCTCTGCGAAATCACCCCAATCAAATTTTGGAGAACATCCATAATATCCTGGTTAGGGTTCTGAGGTGGTGGAGGTGGTGGATCCTCCTGTCCTGCCCCCACACGGGGAGCTCTACGACCTTTGCCACGTTGGTTAGCTCTAGTGACCACAGGCATCCTACATAATGATTTAAGTTTTTGATTGAGTTGAAACGTAATGGGTTAGGTTCCTAGTGTCAAAACCTGGCTCTGATACCAAAATGTCATGCCCAAAACTAGGGCAAAACACACTTTTTTTTAAAACACATAAGTACGCAGATTGAATAAGGGTCATGCCACAAACAGGTGCAGAATTGGAGCATCAACTTGTTTCATGGATTATATGAATGCTTAACTCCGATTGGTCTAACTCTGATTCCATGTTTAACTATGTTTAGTATCATGATGATAGTTAGTTGTTATGAACATATGTTAAATTAGGTTGACCTAATGCTTACTTAACTCTTAACCTAGATTACAACTTAATCCATTCAAATGTAGTTCCAATTTTCTTTCAACATTGACTACTAGCTCAAAACCGAGTCAAATTAATATTCTACTCCTTTTAACAACTTACATGAAACCTTTATCAATTAACATGCTTAAAATCGAATAACAATTTCACTATAACAAACAACTATTAGTTAAAATCTAAAAGCTGAAATCAAATCTAATTTCCTAACCTACCAACATCAGTAATAAAATTATTCCCCTTTGATGAAAACGCATGCATTCCTAATTCATCAATCCCTTCGCAAAATAAATTTAAGTTAACCTTTAATAAGACAATTAAATTATCCTCTAATACAAAATTTAAATTAACTTCTAATTGAAATCTAACATAACCCCTAACCCCTTGAACACAAGACTAACATAATCCCTTTTTCTCATGATGATAAAATTTAAATTAACATTAACTATACATTTGAATAAATTGAGTAAATCTATTTCTCTAATAGACTAATCAAAACTTTAGGCCAAAATTCCTATTAAATTAATTCACAAATCTCACAATTTTAAAATAACCTAAACAACTAATGTTAAGGATCCATTTAAAATGATTAATTTTTATATTAATAAGTTGTTCCAATACCAATTAAAATTAGATCATGT
>MU226454.1:335136-375699 GCA_018584345.1 Thuja plicata
TTTAGCCTTTCTGCTTGGCTCTGGTGCTCCTGCACCAGATTGGTATGTTGAAGATTGACTCGGTAGAAGATGATTATTAGTATACACTGAAGGCATAAGATAAGTTGAAAAGAAGACATTATGGTAATTCCTGAGGGAAGGAGAAACAAGAGAAGTCGGTAAAAGATACACCGAGGGTTGAAGATGAACCAAAACCTGTGGAACCGAGGAGGAGAACAGGTAGAGGTGTATTCAGAGGTACTTGTTACAACTATGGAGAAGAAGGACATCAGTCATTTGAATGTCCTCATGCAGATAAGAAAATTGGTAGTCACCAAAATACTGTGGTGAATGAGGTTCTTGAGAATGAACCTAAGGTGGAAAGTGTGAATCTTTTGCTTAGGATATCTTTTCTACCCTCGAAGCAAGCTGATTCTTGTCAGAGGAAGAACTTGTTCAGGATTGTGTGCAAGTCTGGTGGTAAATGTTGTAAGGTGATTGTTGATGGAGGAAGTACTGGAAACCTGGTTGCTGAGGAGATGGTTCAGAAACTTGGTTTGAAAAGGTTGAGGCATCCTTGTCCTTATAGGATAAGTTGGTTACAAGCTGGTCATGCAGTAGAGGTGAAAGAGTAGTGCATGGCGAGTTTTTACATTGGTACCTATAGAGATGAAGTATTATGTGACATTGTGAAGATGAGTTCTTGTCAAATTTTACTCGGTAAACCTTGGCAGTATGATAGAGAGGCTATTCACGATTGTAAAAGAATTTCCTTTACTATATTGAAGGATGGGCATAAGTCTATTTTGATTCCTTTGAAGGAAGCAGAGCTCAGTAAGAGGAACTTGAGCATTGGTAGCAGATCTGAAATGGTTACAGTGGATGGTGCATACATAAGTATGCAAAGATATGAAGATAAATCAACAAGTACTAGTGGTAAAAGGAAGCAGAAGAAGAACCGAGGGAAGAGTGTGTCGGTTGAGGACTTGGAAGACATGTATATCAAGAACTAGTTTGGGATCTATGTGATGAATCCCAACAGACATTCATCCAGCTTCTGAGAACATATTTTCGCACTTGGGGTGTTTGATGCAGGAGTATCCTAGGGTAGTTGGCAATCCTGCTCAACCAAAGATATGTTTGCCTTTGTTCTTTAGCTTGTTTGGAGGCTTCTTGGTGAAGTACTTTGTTACCCTATTTCTCGGGTATGCTTGTTCCGAGTTACTACATGTTGCTCGGGTATGCTTGTTTTGAGTTGGTTTCTGTTGCTCGAGTATACTTGTTCCGAGTTGGTTTTTGTTTCTCGGGTATGCTTGTTCTAAGATGTTTTTTTGTTGCTCGGGTATGCTTGCCCAAGTCATTTTCTATTGCTCGGTGATCTCTGTTCTTGAGTTGTTGCTGTTGCTTAGTTTGTTGCTTCCGAGTTGTTTATCCTAATCTGGCGGACTTCTACATTTAATTATTGTGGCATAATTAATGTGGAGTCTCTCATTGGGATATGTGTGGACCTAAATCTGGGTTGATGTGTTCTCCTATGTATTTTGTTATTAATTGCAGCTGACTGGTGCATTTAATATCTATTCATTATAGAGTGTATGGCCAATTGGGTCATTTAATTATTGTTTACAAGATGACTTGTGGCAAGTGTGTATAAAAGGGAGTCTAGGTTGATATTTACAGAAACGAAAGATAGAGACATGGGAAGATAGATAAAGGATAGCAGAGTAAGTTAATAAGATGAAATATTGTAAGTTGCTGCAGATAGTTGTAAGTGGGTAGATAGAGATTGCAGATTGCTTGGTGGCTTGCGAGCACAAGCTCAGATCTGGTTTCTTCCACTTAGCTATAGGGTAGATGGATAATGTTGGATCCTGCGAGATCTTGTTGAATTTGTTGATGTAATTGGCCCTAACCGGGAAGGCCTTACAGCTCGACATGTTGCATGTAATTGGAATTCTGAAATAATATAAGTTGATATTGATAAAGCTTATGTTGTGTTGTTTCCATTGTGTTGTTCTTGTTGTTGGGTGCAAGTTTGGACAGTCCTTTATTGGATCCTCCGACCTTGACTACATCAAATTGCCTCCTGACATGGCTCATAAGTTGGATCATTTACTAGATAGTGACAAGGTTCATTAATGATCTTTGATGGGTAGCTGGTTCTTGTTCTTTGTATCTCTCTTGTGATTGCATAAATTTTCACCCCTCTTTTAGTAAAAAAAATATATGAGTCCAATAAGAATTGTAAAGACAGAAAAAAAAAACAACGATACAAAAAAAAATACATAACAACTATTGAGATTAAGAATGACATATATTATAAGAGATTGTTTTTCTTAAAAGTTCTATTTGAAAAAAGGGTTTGAGGTTTTTTGATTTTTTTTTTTTAAAACTCTTTTATAACCTTTTAAAAATAGTTTGTTGCAACAATTTTTTAACAAGAAGCTTGATATGTAGTGAAAGTTGGGTATGTGTTAAAATCATCATATTAAGATGTTTTCACTCTTATTTAAGGAGATTGTATCTCTTATAAATTTGTATTTTTTTCTAAATTAATTAATTTTTTTTTTGTTGTTATATCTAGAACATATTTTAGGATGTCATTTTGTATATTGTTTCTTAAGTATTAAGTATTGTTTATTAAAATATAAATTTATTTTGAAAGTTAAAAAACATGACAATTTATTTTAAAACTTAATTAGAAGTTATAAATTTCTTGATTTTGTTTCACTTTTTAAAGGTGGTTGGTCCAATTTTCTTTTTTTGTCTTGTTAGACTTTTTAAGTTATCTCTTGGTAGCTTGTTTGCTACTTTCTCTCTGTAATAATTCTTTGCTTTGATTTAGTATTAATTTATTTTTACTTTACATATAATTTTTCAATATTGACAAAGTAATTTTAAGAAATTTGACACATCTTTTAGTGTGTTGTAGTAGATATAAATATTTTAGCACAATATATGAGTGATGTTTATCACTAATAGATTGCTAAAGAATCTCTATGCAAAGCATCATGTAAAATAACAATTTACATCAAGGCATTTGAACTATTAAAATTGTATTTTTGTTTTGCATAACTCTACAATGATTCTACCATATATGGTTGAACTCGTGGATTTTAAGGAGTAACTAACTAAATATCATTTCAGTCATTATCTTCTCCACTACAATTGTAGTTTCTTATCCTACATAATGCTCTTAAGGGTATAGAGAACTAATATAAGAGATACATGTTTAAACACTTTATTGAATACACTTGGATATAATAATTTAAAATCATTTTAAAAAATCTTTAGCAACAAGATCACATTAACCAAGATAAGAGGAAGTTAGTGACAAATAAGGGAATTGGTCTATACCATTTAGGTTTAGCTCTGTTTCCTACACACTTTTAGCATTTTTATAAATTATCTTAAAAGATCTTAAAGAATGATGGATCATGTAGTATGATTTGAAACATTGACAATGTAAAGTATCACATAGTTTTCACTTGAAGTGTAAGAAACTAGTCCATAAAGGAACACCCTCCAAGTCTTGTAGAGATTGAAGTGTAGATAATATTGTCCCTACTTATCATTTGGTCCAACTTACTTATGAATTAATTATAAAGCCCACTTGATCCTGTCATTTTCCTCAAGGTTAAGCTTTCAATGCCCATACTTTAAAATCAAAAGAAATAATTTAATAGCACCAACAGAAAGCCACAAAATAGGTAGATGATCCTTGATCCTCTTTAAGAGCCAAGGATTGAGGGGTATCATTATACTGACAGGTAATACGGCTAAAGGAAGCACCAGTATATATGAAGTGCCTAATAACGTACACATTGATAAATGAGGTCAAAACCCTAGTCTTGCTAAGGAAAAAGTTCCTCTAGGGGGTGTCGAGCACCTCTAAAAGGAAGATAGGGTAGCTGTTGGACATTACTAAATGAGGTAGGGAGACAGGGGGTAGGGGAAGGGGGCACTAAGAGAGAAAATTGGGGGGTGGGGGGAACTCCACATAAAGAAATGTAATGGCAAAGGGAGCTTCAAGTCATTGCCTAGTAGAGTGAATGGTTGAGTAGTTCATCATTACTCATGCCACATTACTAGTCTAGTGAGTGGAAAAATAATGTGGTAGAATAATGATATGAAATAATGAAAGTGGGATAGTTGTACATTTCATGTTGATGTGAGGGAAAAGACTAGTGGCTAGATACTTAATTAATCTATTTATTAATACTGCTAGAGTACACTAGGATAAGGGGTGTGCTTAATTAATTAGCTTGTTAGACTTAGAGTAGTAGTGGGTCAGGTGGGCATTATAGTGGTTGGTGGGAGGCCACTCTTATTGCCACCCACTCACCCTTGGGTTGCTTGGGGATTGTTCTTCAATGGAATTGGTTTATACCATTTAGGTTAAGCTTTGTTTCCTAGGTATATGCGTTTATTATTTCAATAAATTATCTTCAAAGATCTTAAAGGATGATAAATCACGTTGTACGATCTAAAGGATTGTTAATGAAAAGTATCACACATTTTAAACCATATGTGCAAGAAACTAGACCTTAAAGGAACAACCTCTGAAGTATAGTTGAGTTTCCTGCAATTTTAAGACGCCGACGACTTTAAAAAAAAGTTGAGTTTCCTGCAATTTTAGGAGGCTGACGACTTAAAAAAAAAGTGTAACAGGTGCATGAAGAAATCTGTAGTTCTGTAAGTTAGAACCTCTGAGCCATAGCTCAGCAAAATCGGGGTTCCCAGCAGTAATAAGCTCACCCTAACCTTCTAGAGCACAAATGACAGTGTGCATGAAATAAGTGCAAAGCTACATACTAATCAAAGAATTGAAATTCGGAAGCATAGATTCCACTAAATGCATCCAAATCAGAGTTATTGCGCGTGGAGAGAATTTTAATATGATTTATCTTCATATTGATCGAAGATTCATCCGCTGGTTTTCTACTGGGATATTACTCTATCGCAGCATTGTATCCAAGGAAACCCAATTCAAAGAAGCATTGCATAGCATAGTGCACCAAAATAGTAATAATAGAGTCGAACAAGGTACTCTGCATGATCCTCAAACCTTTTCATATCTGTTGAATGGCTGTCAAATCTTCAAAGCACTTTCACAAGGCAAGCAGCTCCATGCCCAACTTCTCAGAAATGGGTTTCATAAATACTTATTTTTGGGAACTCACCTTATTGGTATGTATGCTGCAAATGGACGTATGGGTAATGCACGCCAAGTATTTGACAAAATGCCTCAACGAAATAACCTCACATGGAATGCTATGATTAGAGGGTATTCCCGGGATGGACCGTATGAAGAAGCCATTCAGCTTTATTATCAAATGCAACAGGAAGGAGTAAGTCCAGATAATTATACGTTTCCGGTCGTACTCAAAGCATGTGCTAGTCTGTTAGCTCTAGAAGAGGGTAAGGAAATCCACCATAAAATTAGGAGAATTGGACTTGAATCTGATATTTATGTTGCGGCAGCTCTGATCGATATGTATGCAAAATGTGGGAGTATAGATGATGCACGCCAGGTGTTTGACAAAATGCCTACAAGAGATGTGGTTTCATGGAATGTTCTGATTGCTGGTTATTTGAAATGTGGAAGAATACAGGTAGCACGCCATTTGTTTGACAAAATTCCTCTAAGGAATGTGATTTCATGGACTACAATGATTGCAGGATATGTGCAAAATGGACTCTTTAATGAGGCACTGATACTCTTTGATCAAATGCAAGAGACGAATATTAAACCTAACAGGGTTACTCTGGTGAGCGTACTACCTGCATGTGCTCATTTAGCAGCTCTGCAGAAAGGAAAAGAAATCCATGATTATGCAACTAACAGCGGACTAGAGGCCGATGCTTCTGTGGTTACTGCTCTGATTAATATGTATGCCAAGTGTGGAAGAATAAATGTTGCTCGTGGGTTGTTTGACAAAATGCAAAAAAAAGATGCAATTGCATGGAATGCAATGATTGCAGGGTATGGAATGCATGGGTTTGGAGAGGAAGCTGATGCTCTTTTTGTTCAAATGCAACAAGCTAGAGTGAAACCAGATGATGTTACATTTATTGGTGTCTTGTCTGCATGTAGTCATGCAGGCCTGGTGGAAAAGGGCTGGAAATACTTCAATTGTATGAGTCAAGAGTATTGCTTAGAACCTAAACTGGAGCACTATGCTTGCATGGTTGATCTTCTTAGTCGTGCTGGGCATCTTAATGAAGCCAGGGATCTCATTGCTAACATGCCTTTTGAACCTTCACCTAGTGTATTAGGAGCTTTTCTTGGTGGCTGTAGAATTCATGGCAACATTCAGTTAGGAGAACATGCTGCAGAACGCCTTTTGGAAATAGAACCTTACAATATAGGAAATTATGTATTGCTTTCCAACATTTATGCTGAAGCTGGAAGATGGGATGATGTTACGAAGATGAGAATAATGCTAAAAGAAAGGGGTTTGAAAAAGAGTCCTGGATGTAGCTGGATTGAGTTAAGTAAAAAGGTCCATGCTTTCATTGGAGGAGACAGGTCACATGCGCAATCAGAGGAAATCTATAAATTGTTGGGAAACTTGAGCAAGGAAATGAAGAAGGCTGGGTATTTACCTGATACTACTATCGCACTCCATGATGTAGCAGAGGAAGAGAAAGAATTTGCCCTTTCTACTCATAGTGAAAGACTGGCAATTGCTTTTGGGATTTTAAACACAGCTCCTGGGACAACTATTCAGATAACAAAAAATCTCCGTGTTTGTGGAGACTGCCATACTGCCACCAAACTTATCTCCAAGATAGTTAGTAGAGAGATCATCGTGAGGGATATAAATCGTTTTCATCATTTTAATGATGGGTTATGTTCTTGTGGAGATTACTGGTGATGCTAATTATATGAGAAGTTGGTTTTCTTTAACCGAAAATTTCTGATTTAACTACAATTCTTGGTCAAGTCATTGGTTTAACCAATTTTCTGGGGAAAAAACCACGATTTTTTGAAAAGAAATTGCCAAGCAGACAGAAATAATTTATTGCAATAGAACACAATTTAATAAAGGTTTTTGCTTCCATAGGTTACAGTGCTGGGAGAATGATGAACTTGGACTGGGATTCTTACCCAAGGCAATGCTTGAAATTGGATATAGTTTGGAGCTTGAAGCTGTTAAGATATTTTCTCAGTTAGTTTTATATGGTTCCTCTCTGATTCTCCAATACCATTCAAGTTAGTGTGCAAATGCACGGAAACACAATCCCATATCCTTATCCCACACTCTAGGCGGCTATATGAATCAAAGCATGGCCTGCATGCCGAACATGTAAAGGCATGTGATTACTTGAATTCATGTACCAGAGAAAGGCAACTTTACGAGCATGTTATTCAATGTAACAATGTTGGGAGAATGGTGAACATGGACCCGGATTCCCATACAGTATGATTACCCAAACTTGGTAAATTTTCCTTGTTAATTTTACATGATTCCTGTGGTTTTCTGTAACATTCAGATTTGTCTTATATCTTTGATTGTTATCTATTAAGTCTGTCCTCGTTCTATTAAAAAAACTAACCAGAATTTTTGAATCTCATCAATTGTTAACCATCTTCCACCCTTGAAGTTTTATAATTATATTGTTTTAGTCTTCAATAAATCGGCATGTAAACATGATGATGATGTTTTAATTCTTAATTTTTATCTAGTATTATTATGATCTAGAGTTGCTTGAACATTTCCTTGCGTCCAAGTCATACTTATGCCTGCTGATGGTGCTGCAGGTCATATTTTAGCATAGTTTATTTCCAAACATTTCAACTCGACTCGCAGAGGATCAATTGAAAAAAAATCTAAATCTTAATCTTCATTACAGGAAGCCCACAAATTTTAAGGGACCACAATCAATTTTTTGGTAAGATGTGGAAGAGATATAATTTTTTTAAAAATGTTTAGTACACTTTTTAACGTTATCAGTGAAGCTGGTATGGCATGCCTTTTGGCTCTATGTGAAATGCTTTTGATTTCGTGCTATGAACCGGTCAGGTCACAAACGGGAGACCTCATCCCCATGCTTCACTTGTTCAAACCTCCAACCTCAACTACTCAGCGAAGACACAAGACTTGTGAACATAGTGACTCAGCACAGGTTTGAACCTGAGTGACTGCTTCACCAATGAAATGTTTAAATAACGAACATTTGAAGACAAAGAAATATGTTAATGTTCTTAATTATTTAATGAATTATTTTAGGTACAAGTCCTCTTATTGCTTTGCATTAATGTTAAATGCAAGTCAAAGAAGGCATTATTGTTAAATGCAAGTCAAAGAAGAGTTTAATGATCAACTTGGGCATGCACACATAATCATATCATTTTCATGTCATTCATTGTTAAAAAGTTTATACGCTTTACATCATGTCTTCACAGAAGATACAAAGAAACTTGTTTTCTGTTCAAAGTCTAGTAACCAATCTTGGTGGGAATGAGTGCTCTGTCCTAGTAGTAATATCAATTATGATAAATTAGTAAGAATATTCCTCACACATAGTCACCATCGTCATGAAAAAGTGAGCATTAGAATTTGAGTAAAATAAAATTTTCAATTAGAATGAAAATATAGTATGAAATTAGAAAACATAAAATACCAAAAAAAAAAGGGAGAGATGAAGTGGAGAATTTTTGGGGGTAAAAAATTGTGTACTTGAAAATCAATTAAGCAGATTTAATTAAGTATACTATAAAATATTCTAAAAATCTCTTTTTGATCAAGAACACCAATGAAACTACAAGAAACAAGTTAGAAACAAAGATTTTACGTTTTAACTTTTTAACATGCATATATTCCATTGGCATATTCTTCCTCTCGAGATCTTGTTATTTTGCTTCTTACTCTTAGAACTACAAGCACTCCAAGATGACTTCAAAGAAGTTGAATAATGTGGAATCAACATGCAATTAGATGGAATCTAGAGTGCAAATTAAGATGAAGATTGATGTAAGCTATATCCTAAGATAGATAAAGATGATTATAAATGATAAAGCTAAGATGATGATAATAAAATGATACTAAGATGGTGATAAGATAATACTAAGATGATAAAGATAATACTAGGATGATAAATAGCCAAAGGCACACAATTATAACTCAAAATGCATAATTCACAAGTATGCTCAAAATCTCTAATGAGTCTCAAATAAAGGAAAGCGATCTCCCTTTATAGGCATTTCATGGCTCTGATCCTAGGTGGCAAGAATCAATGGTTGAGGATTAGTCTTGAAGAGATGGATGGTTAAGATAAAGTTGGTTGAGTTGTGAGAGAGAAAATAGGGAGATAGCTAGATTGTGAGAGAAAATTGAGGGAAATGTTCCTCCTACATTAACAAGGTGGAGGATTAGGTGGGAGGAAAAGACACTTGTCCAATGTCTCTCCATGACCATGAGAGGAATGAGGGAGAAACTTTCCAAGTAGTTGGAATGTGAGAGAGATAATAGGATTCATGAGACAAGTGTCTCATGAGTCATCTTTGACTGAGGTGAGGTAGAGAGACCAATGCCTAGATAATAGGAAATGTGGAGAAAGACTAAGGAATGTGGAGACACATAAGCTTCTCCCTCCTTATGACTAGGGATGATAGTTGATGATAATTAGACAATTAAATACTAAAAATATTTGATTTGTCTAGCTACATGTGAGTGAGGTGGGGGGTGAGATGGAAGATGAAGTAGATTTTAGAAGAATTGACTTTGTGATGTGACAACGAGTAATTAAATAATTTAAGATTATTTAATTAATAGAAAATTTAGAAGACTTGGGACTTAGAAGAATAAAGTAGGCATGAATCACATAAATAAATTAAATAATTTATTTAGTAATAGAAGAATAATCATTAAATAATTAATATTTAATTAATTTTCTTAAGTCACTTTTAGGTGTATACATTTTGCCTATCTTTAACACAATGTGTTTTATCATGTTGTTTCAAAGAATAAAAATTCAAGCCTCTAATTGTTGCCCCTACTCTAGATTTATTGCCCCTGGTAATGTTGGTATGTTGACCCCTTGAGAGATCGATTGATCCAATTTTTTTTTAAATTTTGAAGATCGATAAAATGTAATAGTGCTAACCTGATTGGATGAAAAATGGGTTGATTAGGAGCCTCCAAATTTAATTTTTACATGTCTAATAAAAATGACCCATACATCTCCAATTAGGGTTTAGTTGCCTATAAATAGGGTTCACAGATCTTTTTATTATTATTGGTAAATGACATAAGCTGAGAAATTTTATTAATAAATTAAAATATTTACATGTAAAACCTTCTTCAGTAGGGCACCATTAGGAAAAAACGGAGGGAAGAAAACCTTCGGTTTTGCCCAAATGTTAACATAATACATTAGAGAGAGATACAAGACCCGAAGATAGTTCGGGTATAGTTTACAAAGTTTTACAACACTTTGCTCGGCATAGATAATATGAATCTTGAAACAGGTAGTCCAATCCTGAATACTCCTCGTAGTGTATCATTCCATTGTTCAAGGAACTTTTAACTAAACTACGTCTGCCATCTGCACAATAATCAACAACCAAGTCCACCATCACATGCTAATGTTAGGATGTTAGCTGATCAAAACATAATTCTTGAAAATCCCATAGACATAATAGCCATAAAAAAATAATACACTTTGGATTTCCAATTTGATAGGGATAAAAGGTATCATTTAGACCTAGGTCAATTCCAAACCCTTGTTTCGCATCATCTACAACTATTCTGCATCAGCATTAGCACATCCATACCTATACCCTCACAAATATATGTATAGGTACATATTGATGCCTGAATTTATGTACCCCATATATATGTGTGTCTAAGTATTTATGCATTGTCATGTTAATAATAACTTTTTATTTCTTGCTCAAATCATGAATTAAACCATATATATTTGTTCACTCATACATCTCCATGTACAAAGAAAGGATGAAGATCTGCCTTTCATAAACCTCAATCTTCATCTAAACTTTAGACAATCTTAATGACCATCAAATTTCTTGTCATTATATTTAACTAATACATGAAGAGGAGGTAAATGAAATTCAAAACTTCATTAATCTGTTAACCACACATCCCTCGTAGACATCAAGATATAAGTATGCATGACTAAGATATTCTTTTCAATTAAACCATAGCTTTCTTCTTGCATTGATTACAAAAATCACCGAAAACACATTCTATCTCAAGAGTTATTCTAATTTGGCAAAGACAGAAAAAAGAATACTTCCACTATCAGAGAAATGATGTTCTTGCTTAAGAGAATCAAAAAATTACTAAGAATAATTAAAGATTGATTGTTGATCAAGAGGGTTGCCCCCTCTTAATTGATGCACATCATTAATTATAACCAATGAGTCCATGATAAATGCCTAGATAGTGTAGAAAAAACATATGTCCATGATAAACCAAACAAGAATGAGTAAGAAATATGAACAAAGGAGCCATCTACAACCACCTTCAAAATCATAATAAACATTACCCCCAAGAAAATAAATATTTAAATATATCCGAGGCTTGATATATATATGTATATCTATGTTTCCAGGCTAACGAAGCTAGAGAAAATCTAATCTGCCATAAACCATAGAGTGATTCAGCCAAAACCAAAGAAAAAGAGCATACATTTAACCCACAAAGCATATAATAGGCTATATTATGAAGCCCCAAAGGGAAAGTAGCAATAAGTTTGAAAGTCATTTGTAGAGAGATAAAACACGTGGTTGTATGACTGGCATGTGAGGCTGCATGTTGCAGATCTGTTGTATATGATTTTCTGATGATAATAGAAGACACATCTCTCATTTCTACTTATTTTGGCTTGTTGCTTCCATTGTGTTATTCTTGCTGCAAGGATTGGACACATCTCTTTGAGTTTCCTCCATCCTTGACTGCATCAAGTGGTATCAGAGAAAGGTTTTTCAACCTAGGGTTAGCTTGTCGGGTGGCAACGGAAAGGATCTGACCTACAGTTGTTGAAGATTGTGAAGATGGCTAGGATAAATGCTAGAGGTGGATCAAGGAATGCAGATCCATCGGTCTTGGATTTGTTGAGACAAATTTCTGCCAGATTGGAAGCAGTGGAGACTTCTCAGAGGAGAGGAAAACATATATAAGATGCAAGTGATGAAGGGGGATGAACAAAACCAGAATCCAACAATAGAAGGAAAGAACAATGAGGCACAACCAGAGTTGAATCATGAAGAGGAGAGGTTCATCAGAGCCTTGACTATTGTTAATAGGAGACCTCATTTCAATCCACCTGATTATCATAGCAACCTAGATGCTGATGAATTGATAGATTGGATCACGTAGATGGATGTAAGAACTTTGAGCTTGAAGGAACTAGTGAAGAGAAGAAGGTAAAGTATGCCTGCACTAAGCTAAAAGGACATGCATCATTATGGTGGGAACATTTACAAAAAGATCAACAAAGAAGGGGTAAAGACAAGATCAAATCTTGGGACATGATGGTGAATAAGTTGAAGGCTAAGTTTTTAATTGAGGACTACCAAGTAAGTCTGTTTAGAAAGTTGTAGAACTTGAAGCAGAGAGACCTAAGTGTTAAGAGTTATTTTGAGGAGTTCTACAAGTTGAATATCAGATCTGGTCATATAGATGATGAAGCTAAACAAGTTTCTTGCTACCTTAATGGTTTGAGGGTGTCAATACAGGATGAAATCAATGTGTTATAGATTAGGAGTGTGGAAGAAGCTTACAAGTGGGCCTTGAATGTTGAAGAAAAGATGAAATAGAGGAATGAGAAAAGGACAAGAGGTAGAGGAGGAAGATTTCAGAGAGGCAGAGGTAGATCTTCTGCAGATCACGTAAAAAGTGAGTCATACGTTAAAGATAATGATTTCTATAGGAGGAATGATAGGATCTCATACCGCAATGGACAAGGTAGTGGTGAAAGAAGGAAGTTTAGTGGCACTTGTTTCAAATGTGGTGAAGCATGACACAAAGCCTTTGAATGCAAAGAAGGCAACTCTGAGAAGAGGGCATAAGGAAGCAGGAGAACAACATTTGTAGATGAAGAGTCCACTAGATTAGTAAACAATAATCAAGCAGAGGAAGGAATGACCTTGATGACTGGAGAATCCTATATCAAAGAGAACAAGATAAGGAATCTTTACAAAGGAAGAATTTGTTTAGAACCAGATGCAAGGTGCAAAACATGGTCTGTAATGTTGTCATAGACAGTGGGAGTTCTTATATAATATTTCTTCGGAGGAGTTGGTTGAAAAATTGAAGTTGTGGAGATTGAAGCATCCTAAACCCTATCAGATTGCATGGATACAAGATGAACACAAGGTACTGGTTAGAGAATAATGCCTAGTTAAATTCAAGATTGAGAAGCATTATGATGAGGTTTTGTGTGATACTATGCCTATGGATGTGTTTCATATCTTGTTGGGTAGACCATGGAAGTATGATAGGCAAGCTATTTATGATGGTAGAAAGAATGTATACACTATTGTTGCTAATGGGATGCAAAAAAATTGTTACCTTTGGAGGAACCCCTTAAGAGTGAAGTATGTACCAGTGCAATAATTTGTTTAGTGGATGAAAGGAAGTTTTTGGATGGCATGAGGCATAATAATATGTGTTTTTATTTAAGTACCTAAGGAGTCTAAGGAGATTGTCTTGGTAGAAGAACATCCTAAATAAATCACTTGATTGTTGAATCAGTGTACTGCCATCATATTAGATAATGTGCCTGATGGATTACCACTAGTGAGAAGTACTATTCATTGTATGGATTTGATACCAGGCGCTAGTCTGCCTAATAAAGCACCATATAAGATGACACCAAAAGAGAATGAAGAACTCAATAGGAAAGTGCAAGATTTGTTGCAGAGAGGGTTGATCACAGTAAGTGCGAGTCCATGTGCAGTGCCTGTAGTGCTAGCACCTAAGAAATATGGACAATGGAGGATGTGTAGTGATTCAAGAGCCATCAACCATATCACAATTAAGTACCAGTTTTGTTTACCAAGGATGGATGATTTGATGGTCTGTTTGAGTGGAGCTAAATATTTCACCAAGATAGACTTGAAGAGTGGATATCATCATATTAGAATCAGAGAAGGTGGTGAGTGGAAGACTACATTTAAGACAAATGAAGGATTGTATGAGTGGTTGGTAATGCCTTTTGCATTGTCTAATGCACCTAGTACTTTTATGGGGTTAATGAATGAAGTCCTGAAGAAATTAATGGGTAAGTATGTCATTGTGTATTTGGATGATATCTTGATTTTTAGTAAGAACAAAGAGGAAAATTTGATGCATGTTAAACACATATTGTAGAGGTTAAGAGAAGAGAAGTTGCTAATATACAAAAAAAATGTTCTTTCATGAAAGAGGAATTAGTGTACTTAGGATTTGTAATATTTACTAAAGGATTAAAGGTGGACCCTAAAAAGGTGGAAGCCATTGTTGAGTGACCTACACCAAAGAATGTTGGAGAGGAAAGATCATTTCATGGGTTGACTAGTTTCTACTGGAAGTTTATCAAGAACTTTATTTCAATCAGTGGAGCAATGACTGAAACTATGAGGGGAGATAGGAAGATATTCAAATGGACACATGGAGCACACATGAGTTTTGAATTGATAAAGCAGAAGGTGATAGAACAATTGGTGTTAGCTTTACCTAATTTTAATAAGGTATTTCAAGTAGACTGTGATGCTAGTGGAAATGCAATTGGAGCTGTCTTGAGTCAAGAAGGGAAACCTGTTGCATATTTTAGTGAGAATTTGAATGATGCTAAAAGAAGGTATTCAATATATGATCAAGAATTCTATGCTATAATTCAAGCCTTAATAAATGGAGACATTATTCATTACTGAGGGAGTTTGTACTATATACTGATCATCAAGCATTGAAGTATTTGAGTAGCCAAGGTAAGTTAAATCAGAGACATGAGATGGGTTGAGTTCATGTAGAGCTATACATTTATGTTGAAACATAAGTGTTGTGTGTTAAATAGAGTTTTTGATGCTTTGAGTAGGAGAAGGGTTTTGTTGACTAAAATGAAGATTTCAGTATTGAGATTTGATGAAATAAAGGTATTGTATGAGGAAGATCCATACTTCAATGAACCTTGGTAGGCTTGTAAAGAACCTATTGTTGCAGAAAGAAGTAAGTAGTTAGAGTATTTTATTTAGGATGGGATGTTATTCAGAGGTAGTCAATTATGTATACCTAGAAGTTCCATGAGAGATAATCTATTTAAGGAGAAACATAGTCAAGGTTTAGCAGGACATTTTGGCATAGATAAGATAGTAGCTTTGGTGAGTGAGAATTACTTTTGGCCACAAGTTCAAAAGGATGTGAGAAATTTTGTACAGATTTGTAAAGTATATCAAGTTAAAAAATGTAGTAGTTAGAATGTAGGGCTGTATACACCTTTGAAAGTATCGGTCAGACCTTGGGAAGAGATCAGTATGGATTTTGTACTTGGTTTTCCAAGAACACAAAGATGTTATGATTCAATCTTTGTGGTTGTAGAAAAATTTTCTAAGATGACACATTTCATTCCTTGTAGGAAGACTACAGATGCAATGCATGTAGCTGATCTATTTTTCAAGGAGATTGTGAGATTACATGGGTTGCCTAAAAGTATTGTTTCAGATAGGGATAGTAGGTTTTTTGGTTATTTTTGGAGGACAATCTGGAAGAAGATGAAGACTAATTTGAAGTTCAGTTCTACTTTTCATCCATAAACTGATGGACATGCATAGGTTGTGAGCTGCATGATTTTAGGGAATTTGTTGAGATGTTTAGTTGGATAAGCTAGGAAATTGGGATTTATTTTTTTCTCAAGCATAGTTTTCTTATAATAATTTAGTAAATAGGAGCATAGAAAAGACACCATTTGAAGTAGTTACTAGTTTTAATCCTAAGGGAGTGGCATAATTAAGGGATATCAGTCATGATGTTAAGAAGAGTGCTACAGGAGAAGAGTCCACTGAGGTTATGAATTCATTACATGAAGGAGTGAGACATCATTTGGAGGAAATGAACCAAGTCTATAAAAGGAGAGAAGACATGAAAATAAGACATAAGAAATTTTAGGTAGGAGATGAAGTTATGGTGTACTTGTAGAAGGGTAGATTTCCTGTTGGTACTTATAACAACCTAAGGATGAAGAAATTTGGTCCTTGTAAGATCTTGAGCTGATTTGATTCAGGGAATGCATGTTAAGTGGAGTTACAAGAGGACATGGATATATCACCATTATTCAATGTTGTAGACTTGTATGAGTATCATGAATCAGATTTCAATACTAGTGATGGATCAGATGTTGGACAAAAATACCCTAAGAAGAAGATGGATCAGATAGAGAAGATTTTGGATAGCAGAGTTGGTTGAAGTACAAGAGGTAAGCAGTATATGGAGTATATTCTCAAATGGAAGGAAGTACCAGAAGAAAATTCTTCATAGATTTCTCATGCTGAGGTTGACCATTTTGGTTTACTTTTGGCCCCAGCAAAGTGAGAGGATCACTTTTCAAATACTCCGGGTGTCTGATGTAGGAGAATCTTGGGATCTTGCCAATCTTACATCAACCAAAAATATTCGTTTTCCTATTTGATCAGTATAGTGTTTCCATCAGCAGTCAATCTGTGAAAATTCTTTTTGGTTGCAGTCATAACAACATGTTTTTGGCTTCGTTCTGGACCTTATTGTATGATCGCGTATCATTTGGTTTCATCGTGCATGAGATATTGTAGATTCTTTGTGAGACTGTCTTGTTCTTCATGTTTTTGGTCAATCGTTCTATTTTTCGATCATGTAGTGGGTTTCTCCAAATGCAGTCTTACCAGCTCACTTCTCAATCATGTTACATTCATAGATGACCTTCTTGTGGGATCACATTTCATATTTCTTTCATTGGAGGTAGATCCTGATGATTTGGGTCCTGACCTATTGGTTGTAACACATTTTCTCTCTTATTGGGAAAAGTGATCTTTTCTAGGCCAACCTGATGTTGTGATAGCTGTTAGAATAGTTAATCTTTCCTTGGTTAATGTATTTATTTTAGGATAAACCAAGGTATCCGATAATTTATTTAATTAGGAGATTCTATGGAATCCCTACATGTATTTTGTCATCTAGTCCAAGTAGGAGGACATGTCATTTCTTGTAATTCCTCTATTAAGGAAATCAACTCATCCTCCTTAAGAGGATATTTGACACTTTGCACACACCTATTATGGATGTTGGCATTCATAGATTGGTGAGTTACATAGTAAATCATCTCCTCATAGCTATTTAAGAGATGGTCCTCTTTCTCATTTCAACTCTTGAAGTTATTGTAAACTCTCTCTCTCTCTCTCTCTCTCTCTCTCTCTCTCTCTCTCTCTCTCTTTGCCACATTCTTAATATCACAAGGGGTTTTTATTTTCTTTTCCCTTTTAAAAATTCTTGTCTCCTTGTTGGCTCTTTTGGTGTATGTTCCTAGATTTGCAATTCTCTTGGTAACTATTTTATCATCAATACCTCTCTTGGATTATTGTTTACTTATCTTGCTCTTAAATATTTTTCTTTCATGTATCGGAGCTTGATAACTAATCCTTGTTTTGAGTAAATGTTGATGAAGGTTGGCATTTTGTTGGAGCACACCTTGTTGGGGAATTTTTTGAAGAGAGAAGCGTGAAGTTTCATTTACTAACTTATTTGTGCTTGCAGTTTTTTGTATATATATTTTATTTAGTTTCTAACCCACTTTGGATGGCTTTTCGCCAGAGATTTCTTATGATTTCTATCAATTTTTTTTGAAAAAGCTTAATCTCAGTCGTGAAAATGCAAGGTTAAGCTTTTTATTGTCCAGTATCTCTATGATTTTTCTCTAATGTTTCATCTGTAGGATTCATAGTAATATAAAATGATTTGCAGACATATTATAATCAGATTATGTTTTTTTAAATGTATTTACTGTATACTTATTCCAAACAATCTGTATCTATTAGCTTCTTGCACTCTTATCTTAATTTGTAATCTTTATATTTATTTCTCTCTAGTTTTATTTCTTTACTGGTTCTAACATCTGTAGGTTTCATCGGTTATTCTATTTTTTTGTTTTAAATAATACAAAGATTTATGTTATAAATATTTGTTGTCCATGTTTATAACAAATTTGTTATTCTTTTATTTCTGTTTTAAATATTTGTTTCATCACCAAACCAAACCCCTAGTTTCATCGCTCATGAACTCCAAATTCTTCTAAGGTTACTATCTGCTGCGAAGCCCAGGCATCCTATCACTTGGCCAAAGGAGGCTACAACAAGCTCAAGGCTCCAGCCAAGCCCAAGGCCGCTGCCAAGCCAAAGACCACTGCAAATCTTAGACCAAGTCTTGGTTTTCTGTGCGCTCTAAGACACTCCAAGTTTTTTCTACCACGTAGCCTCTAGACTGTTTGAAACACCCTACATTTATACTCTCCCAACTGCTCCTTCTTCACGCGCTCTTTCAAAAACCTCTCCTCTATACTACGTGCTCTGCATTGAGTCAATCTCCTTTGTTATTATCACCCTCCTTTAGCTATGCGCTTTGCATTAAGACACTCTCCTTTTTTATTATCACTCTTCTCTATACTGCGTGCCCTACATTAAGTCATTAGTCTCTCCTCTTTAGTATGTATTTTCAAGAAATGTGGAGTTTCACTATTTGCATACGCCTTGGTTTAGCCTTGGTTTAGTTGTTTGCATATAAATTTAAAACCATTTTAAATATCCTCCAATAGGCCAACATAGCTGTTTGGAATCTATAACCAGTTCTACCTTATTCCCCGCGCTTCAATCCCACTTGAAATTCCCTTGCAAGTACTCATCATTGTTTTTATTATTTTAAAAATTGTTTGATTCTTTTCAAATTGTTTAAATAAATGTTTTTTAGTTTCAATTCATTGTTTTAACTAGTTTTATCAAATTTTTAAAATAAATTATTCCAATACAGTGTTTTTTATTTTTATTTTAAATTAATAGTAAAATTTTAATAATTTAAGAGGTTTTAAATTTCTTTTAAAAGTTTAAATTCAATTTTTTTTCAAATTTTACGAACAATTTAATTTTTTTTTAAAAATGGTTATTTTAACACTTCCAATATTCATTAACGTTAAGTTAAATCTCATTTTAGGATTCTTTGATGTTAGTTTATCACTGTTTCTTTGGTGATATTGTCTAATCCTAACCATTTTTATTTTTTATTTTTCACTTCTTGTGCAAATCATATCTACCTTAATTCCTAAAATTAAGTTAAATAATTCTAATTATCATGCTTGGAAAATGCATATTTTGTTTATCTTTAGTTTCAAACATATGTTAGACATTGCTACTAATGTTTCTTATGTTTCCTTCACTACTGCTCCTCAAGATGACATTGATGCTTGGAATGTTAAAAATGAGGAGGCACTTGGCCTTATTGGAATCTCTCTAAGTCTCGATTTATATGTTTTAATAGCTAACTGTAATACAACACATGCAACTTGGGACATTCTGAAAAATACCTACAATAGTATGAATGAATCAAGAGATATTCAACTCCAAGATCAATTGGAGGATATTACGTATACCGAATTTAAATCTATGGATGATTTCTTTCTCAAATTTGATTCTTTTAGAAGTCAATCACATTATTTAGGAGTACTTTAACTGATATTCATTTAATTCACATTATTTTAAAGAAATGTCTTCCTAGGCAGTTTCAACAATTTATTACTAATAAACTGTTTATTACTAATATATGAGTGTGTAAAGATGGATCGGGAGCAGGAGTGGGAGGGAGGAGGGGAAAGAGTGTGAGACAGTTTTTTGAAATTGAACACGGGAGGAAAGCTAGGAGTTGATGGATCTACAACGGGATCTACGACAGAGGAAGTGGATTCTGCTGCAAGATCCCCATGAGATACTAAGGAAAAAGCTGGTGGGTCAACCTTGGCATCGTCCAACAAGGATGACAGTCCTGTCATGGGGCTAGAGGGGGTAAAATAAAAAAATTTGAAGGCCGGGGATGAGTCAACTGAAGGCAAGTCACATGGATTTTCCTCAAATTTAGGTAAAGGGAATTGGTCAGGTCTTTTTGGAGTTAAACCCTCTGGAAAGTCCTCATTTCCTAAGGTTAATATTTTGACTGACCCTCTCAAGGGAGAATTTGGCATTGTTATCCCCGACCTGATTGTGGATCATACTGTGTCTATCTTGACATCTACCTTGGTTGGAAAATTTATGGGTCCAAGACTGAATATAGATTTAGTTAGATCCTTTGTAGATAAGAAATGGAGGCTCAAAGGCCAAGTTGACATTGCTGCAATGCCAAAAGGATTTTTCTCGTTTGAATTATCTAATGGGGAAGATCTATCAAAAGTACTATGTGGTGGTCCTTGGATGATGGGTAAATCCTCCTTATCTCTGCAAAAATGGACGACTAGCCTGGACTATAATGACTGTCTTTTTACTACGGCTCCTGTCTGGGTTTGTCTTCCTAGGGTGCCATTGGAATATTGGCATGAGGACATATTGATATCCATTGTAGGTGCCTTTGGAGAGCTTCTCTCCATTGACCCAATGAAAACAACAAGGACTAGACAATTTTATGCTAGGATTTGTGTAAATATACAACAGAGTCCAGATCTTCCACAAGTCATAACTCTAAAATCAAAGTTGGGGTCTTGGAACCAAGAGGTTTAATACAAACCCATTCCTTTTGCATGCTTCACATGCAATAAATCTTGTCATTGGGCAAAACAATGCCCCCAAAAACTTCAAAAGGAAAAAAAGAAGGTTCAGGAATAAAACAAAGGTCAGAAAATAGAGTGGAAAAAAATAGAGGAAACCAATATTCCTTCAATAATCTCTGATGAAAATAGGGTCCAAAGTATATCTGAAGAGAATAAAGAGACTCATCATAAGGAGCAAAAAGGGGAAACTCAAACAAGAATAGAATAAGAATAAGAAAAAATAGCACCAGAAGGAAGGATAAATGAGCTCATAAGCCTGAATATCTCTTCAGAAGCAGGAGAGGAATCCCCCATAGGAGAAGAGACACTAAAGGACCCAAGGGACGAAGAAATTTTAATTCCTCCAAAAGGAGAAGAAAAAGGAAGGGACTTTGGAGAAGAATATTCCCTGATAGGGACAGAAAATGCCTTAACTTTGAGTTCAAAGGAAATATTGGAAGTGGAGAATGACCTAACTAGAGGAAACAAGAAGGATTCTCCTTTCAACCTAAAGCATATAAAATCCTTGGAAAAAATGGACAAAAAGAAAGTAACAGAATCAGAGGATAAGGAAAATTATTGGACAATGGTGGGAGATTCAAAGAAAGGATCATGAAAGAAAGGCACTAGATCTTCCCAAGGAGACCATCCTACTATTGAGTTGAATAAAAACTCAGGGAAGAAATCTGAGAGTTCTTCAATGGGGAACTTCAACTTGAAGTTGACAAAAAAGAATGGGGGTAAAAAACTAGGAGTTCTGACAAGAGGCCAGTAGAAAGAGGATACAAGGACTCCAAGACAAGATAAAGGAAGGAAATATGAGAAAACCTAGAGGGAAGAGGAAGAAAAACATAACATTGCGGATGGAAAAAAACTCACCATCCATCAGGTTTGTTCTCCAATCCTTAAATAAAGATTATTTCTTTGAACATTCGAGGACTCAATGGTCCTCATAAGCAAGATGTAGTTAGGAATTTAGGAAGAGACTCTAAACTGGACATTCTGATGATTCAAGAAACAAAGATGATAAAATAAAAAATAGAGAAACTAAAACTGATTAAAAATGGAAGAAGTTTTGGAAGTAGTATTGAAGGGGCTTCTACGCAGTTGGCTATCTTTTGGAATCAAACTTGTTTCAAATCCCAGCTTTTAGAAGAAGAGAAAAACTTTCTTGCAGTCAAAGTCTGGAGTATTAAAGACAATTTTTCCTGGATTCTTATTAATCTATATGCTCTTAATACAAAATCTAGAAGATTGAAGCTTTGGAAGAAGCTGCATGATTTTAGGGAAACTTGCACTGAGAGCAACTGTATGATAATGGGGTATTTCAATACCCCTTTGAAGTAGGAAGATAAATTGGGAGGAAATATGACTCAAGTGGAAAGTAGGGTAGATTTGATGGATTTTATAATTAATGAAGGATTGCTGAATGTTGAACTGGAAGATATAAATTATACATGGTCAAATCATAGGGTTGGAGCATATCTTATCCAAGTAAATCTTGATAGAGTGCTCATCACTCTGGACTAGTATACTAAGTACTCATGTGCTCTCACTTCTCTATCTAGAATTGGGTCGGATCATTTTCCTATATCTTTCTCTATTATTCCTTTTTCTGGCAAAATAAATGCGCCTTTTAGATTTGAGAAGATGCAGCTTGAACATCTTGATTTGGAGAGTAAAATTAGGGAGTGGTGGAATATAAAGGTGGAAGGTTCTGCTATGTTCAAAGTGGTAAATAAATAGGCTAATGTTAAACATTGGAACAAGAATGTTTACGGGGATATTTTTCAATCCAAAAATAAAATCCAAATGGACCTGAAAGATATCTAGGAGGAAATTCAAAGAAATGGCCTGACAGAATGTTTGAAATCCCAAGAGAATCATGTTCTTGCAGACCTCCACAACATTATAGCCAAGGAGGAGACTTTCTGGAGGCAGAGATCCAAATCTCTTTTGTTGAAAGTGGGGGATAAGAACATTAGATTTTTTCATATTACTTCTCTTAAACAAAAGGCAATAAACATGATTCATTCCCTATCCACTACTAGAGGTATCATTTCTAAAGAAGAGGAAATAAGGGAAGAAATGCTGGGGTACTTTGCTACCCTGTTATCGAAGGACCATAACCTTGATATGGAAGATCAAGGAAAATTACTTGCTTCGATCCCCAACAAAGTGGATTATCATTCTAATGCTTTCCTTAAAGCCATTCCTTCGAATATCGAAATTAAGAAGGCTGTTTTTTCCTTTGAAGGAGAAAAATCCCCAGGTTTGGATGGGTTCTAGCTATTTTTCTTCCAAAATTTCTAGAACATAACTAGTAGAAATGTTTTCTCTGCTGTTAAGGAGTTCTTTGGAACAAAATCTATCCTAAAGGAATTAAACTCCACTTTTATATCCCTCATACCTAAAAAACCTGGAGCAAATACTGTTGATGGTTTAGACCTATAAGCCTTTGCAATTCCTTATACAAAATCATCTCTAAGGTTCTTACGTCTAGAATGTTGAGCTTACTGCCTAATCTGATCTCTCCCCAATAGAATGGTTTTGTTCTGGGTAGACAGATTCTAGACTCTATTAAAGTTGTTCATGAGAATATTCATTCCCTTAAAGCTTCCAAAAAACAAGGGTTTCTAATGAAATTGGACCTGTCAAAAGCTTATGACAGAGTGGACTGGTCTTTTCTTTCTAATATCTTAAGGTCTTTTGGCTTTGATAAGGATGTGGTCAGAGTTATAATGCAACTGGTTTCCACTGTGACCTCCTCTATTCTGGTTAATGGAGGATCATCTAATTTTTTTCACCCTTCTAGAGGCCCGAGGCAAGGGGACCCTATATCCCCCATCCTTTTCGCCATAATGGTGGAATGCCTCAGGAGATACATCAATAACTTGGTGCTAACATGTCAGATTTTTGGTCTCCATCCCTCCTCTGCTTTGTAGAAATGCTTGCATGAACAATTTGTAGATGACACTATCATGATGGGGGAAGCCTTAGTGAAAGAAGCTAGGAATATGAAAAAGGCTCTAAGTGTTTATACTAATGCTTCTGGACAATCTATAAATTGGGAGAAAAGTTCCTTGTTCTTCAGTAATACACCAAAATAAAGACAAAGGAAGAGTTCTGCTATTCTTCGATGTAAGATAGGGATTTTCCCTGCCTCTTCTTTGGGCCTTCCCTTATGTCACAAACCTGATGAGTCTTTCTAGAATGCAATCCTTGACATATTTCATAATAAATTGGCAGGTTGGAAAGGAGTTACTTTGAGCCAAGAAGGAAAAGTTCAAATTCTGAAATCTACTCTTCAAAATCTTCTAGTTTATGCTCTTAGTCTCTTCAAAATTCCTCAGAAGTATGCTGAATTGATAGAAAAAATCCAGAAAAGATTCCTTTGGTCTGGTGTTGAAGAGAACAAAAGGTTTAGCCTAGTGGCTTGGGAGGTGGTATGCAAACCAAGGAAGTTTGGAGGGCTTGGAATAAGAAGCATAAGAAATACTAATAAGGCCTTTCTTTCCAAACAATGCTAGAGAATATTTGAAGAGGAAAAGGAATGGAACTCTATTCTCAAGAGTAAATATCATCTTCAATCTTTAGAGGAAATGTTAAGGAATCCTGTGGAAATCCAAGCGTCCTTCATCTGGAACAATATTTGTAAAGGCAAGAGCCTGGTTAGAAAAGGGGTCAGATGGAAACTGGGAAATGATAGGAAGATTAATTTCTAGAATGAAAAATGGCTGAAGGAAATAAACCTTAATGAGAATTAGGAATTGATGCTGGCTATTTTGGACTATAAAGATATAATCGGGGAAATGGTTTTAGATTATTGGATCAATGAGGATTGGATAGACTTAGGCTCTTTTGATGTAAATCTCAAAATTGTCAATAAACAACTTAATCAATGGTTCTTAAGAGATAATGATCAAGATACTTTGATTTGGGGCACTAAGGAAAATGGTAAATTTTCTGTTTCCTCTACTTCTTCCCTTCTCCATATCTAGGAAGATCATCCCATCAGCTCTCAAGTATGAAACAATAAGCTTATTCCTAAAATTAACATGTTTTTCTAATTGCTTGTTCAGAAAAAATTCTTACTGTGGCCAACCTTTGGAAAAGGGAATTTAATATGCCCAATATATGTATCCTGTGTTGTTCTAAAGCTGAAACCAACAATCACTTGATGATTAACTATTCTTACACAAGTAAGGTGTGGGATTCTATTTTCAAACAAAACAACTTCGAATGGGTGAAACCTCAAAAAATTTAGGATCTTGTAAACAATTGTTTTGCCCCTTTACTGGAAAAGATTCTTAAGATCTTTGGAATCTATTTCTTCCCCACTTTACCTAGAGAATCTGGAAGGAGAGAAATAATAGATTTTTCAGAGAAAAAATCAATCTCCATGAGAATGTTGCAAACCAAATCTGCAGAATCTTAATGGAAAATTTCAAAGGTTCTCTCCCTAGAGACTCTTCTCTAAAGAACACTCAGGTCTTCATAGATATTCTTAGCAACGAAAATCAGGGGCAAAAATATAAGGACTTAGCTTTGAAGAAAAATGCCATATGGACTTCTCCATCAATTGGATGGGTTAAAGTTAACTTTGATTGTGCAGCAAAATGGAATATAGGAAGAGCTGGTGTGGGTGGTTTAATCAAAGACTGGGCTATAAATTGTCTGGGAGTTGTTTCTACCCCCCTGGGAATCCAGACAAACCATGTAGTGGAAGCTAAGGCATCTCTTCAAGTAGTGATTTTGGCTAAAAAGTTAGGATATTCAAAACTATGGTTGGAGGGAGATTCCCTAAATATAATAAAATGTATCAAAGGCAAGAATGAGGCCTCGTGGACTATAGCCCATTTAAAACATTATTGCATTTTTTTTAGGAAACTTATATTTCCCATGTATATCATGAAGGAAACAAGTTGGCAGATGGCTTTGCTAATGTGGGGGCCCATAATGATGTCACTTAATCATGGAAAGGGGAAGTGGATCTCAATATTGATATCTTAAGTCTTATCAAGTATGATAAGCTTAATCACAATGAAGATACAATTAATACAAAAATTAATGATGAACAAGACACTTAATATTAAGGGTAATGAAACTGTCAGTCGAGGGAAGAAAAAATTATGAAGAACGTTACCTCACACGGATTGTGGGTATTTTCTAGCATCTTGAAACAAAGAAACCAGAAGAGTCTGGTGTTTTTGCCCACTTGTATTCAGAAAGCTTAGAATTTCTCTGCGAATATGGGAGGTGGTTTGAAAAGGGAGGAGCCACTAGATTGCACAAAATTGAAGTAGAAGAAAAAATTCTGGAGAAGACTGAAGCGCGGTGGGGTGACTTAGTACATGGAAAAATTACATGGTTGGGACAAAGAAGTAACTAAAAAATTTGCAGATGGCTGGAAAAATGGCAAGGTGAATTTTTGGGGTAAGTCTTTTATGCTTACACTGAGCATAATCTCTATGATTACAGGGTTATCCATAGAAGGTATGAAATTTTATAGGGAGAAAAAACGTATGGGGTCCCAAGCTTTTAAGATTTTCCCTAAATTTGAAGATGAAGAAGCTCTCCTAAGAAAAGGGTTTGGAGATTATGTAGATATTAAGAAGATTAAGAGTCATTGGGCTGATATTCTGACACTCACAATAGAGTGTTTTACTCTAGATGGGCACTACTCCAAAATCTACAATCTTCACTTTGTTTTAGTTAATCATTTTAGACATAACAAGAAAGTATCATTTCCTTTCTATCTACTTAGTTATCTAAACAACAACATTATGGAGCATAGGAAAAAGGCCAGCAATCCGGTGCTGCATGAAGGGTTAATCATGCTTATTGCAGACTATGCCAGGAATCACATCCGGGAACCCATTCCTAAACAGGTTAAAGGGAATGTTAAGAAAATCAAGCTGGAAAGAAAAAAAGGTGGACTCAAAGAAGAGGGCAAAGAGTAAGATTGAGGAAAATCTGAATAGAGAAGAGGATTATGAAGACCAAACCCTAGCCCCTCAGGGTAATGAAGAATACAACATACATGATGAGAAAATGGAGGATGAGTCTGGGAATGAGGACGACGAACCTGGGAACAATGAGGAGGATTCTATTAACAAGAAGGATGATTCTGCGAATGAGGAGGAAGCCTATGTGAATGAGGAGGATATTCCTATGAATGAGGAAGAGGAGACTAAGGAAAATGAAGAGGAGGAAAAAGAAGAAGAAGAGAATGAGGGAAAAGACAAGGAGGAGATGAATGAGCAACAAAATCTTAGGGCTGGTGATAGAAAAAAGAAAAAACAAACAAAGGATTCTAGCTACCAAATTAATGTTGGGTTTGACATTGATGACATAATCCCTAAGAGTAACAAGGATCATGGCGCTAATATGGAGGAGTGGATCAGCAAGGATATGAATGAAATGAAGCAGCACTTGAAGGAGATGAAAGAAGCCACGAAGCCCTTTAAAACTAAGCTAGAAAAGATGGAAAAGGATCTTTTGATGAAGGTAAATAATAACAATGTGAATGAAGAGATAATGACTAGAATCATTGACCTGGTGGAGGAGAAACTGAAAGAAATAAAAGAAAAAAATCAGCCACAATGGGCATATGATAATTATTATTCTTAAGCATAGTAATGAGGGGCTTAAAGTCTCTATTATTAATCTTAAGGATTTGTATGCATATCTAGAGAGTAGCATGCTGGAGAATACTACTATCATAATGGAAGACAAAGCTGGGAGTTCGGGCCCGGGAATTAGATTTAGAAGCGACATTAAAAGGAAACTTCCAGAGATTCCTAAGGAGCTGAAAGCCCTCAAAGAATCCATCGATATTATGGAAGATATGTAGAAAGAGGTTGAGAAAGCTTTTGAAATTATTAAGTAGTTTCTCTTTCTGTTTAGTGCTAGTATTTTGCCTGGAAGTTGTGCTGGTAACTATTTTTTGGCTACTTTCTGTGTTCTTTTTTTGGATTTCTGAAGTTTAATGGGGTCCTGCTTCTCATTGTATAATAGGCTTTCGATGTTTGTAAGGGCTGTTGCTGTTTATCTTTTTCTCTAAAATGTAAATGGTTTCGGGTTCCATTCAAGACCTGTATTTACCTTAATAAAAAAATAGTTTATTACTAATGTGCATTCTCAACTTGCTCTTCCTACTTTGGCTACTCAATTAACTTATATTGTGTTTCAAAGTTTATTGTGTCAAGAGGAAGCAAAGTTGATTCAATTTGATACTCTTAATTCTAATGAACATGCTTTTATGTCTAAAAATAAAAATCATAATAATTTTATATCAAATAATAATAATAAAATTTATAATCATCATAGGCATTCCAATAATAAATTTAATTCTAGGCCCTATCATAACAATAATAATAATAATCATAATCAAAAGAATAGTCCTAATAAAAAAAACCATTACACTTATTGTGGGAAAGATGGTCATGTGACTAACAATTGATTTACAAACAAAATGATAAGAAACCTATGAATCAAAATAATCAAAAGTCTCATTATAAGAAGACTAATGGTAATCAATCTCGTCATCCTTTTACTATTAGTTATAATGGTTCTAAGCATTTAGAATGAATTATATATAGTGGTGCATCTCAACATGTTACTTTTCATAGAGAAGTGTTTGATTCTTTGCATCTCGATACTTCAAATATTCCCATTCAATTAACTAATAATCATAGTTGCAAAGTTGAAGGTTTTGGTGATGTTAGTATTCCTAATGGATAATTGCATGATGCTCTATATGTCCTTGATTTGAAATATAATCTTCTTTCAGTTGCTAAATTATGTCAATATTATAAGGTTGAATTTCATAAGGGCATGTGCCATATTATTGATCCTAAAACTGACAAAGTTGTTGCTAATGCCAAAATGAAGCATGATAACTTGTTTAAATTTTATGAGTTTACCACTTCAAGGTACTCATTGCATGCTAATATTGATTTTAATGTGTGGCATGAAAGGCTTGGCCGTTTAAGTTCTGATTATATCTCTTTTATGCAAAAACAAAATAATATTATTCATTCCAAAATTATATGCACTGGTTACATGAGTGGTAAGATGCATAGGGAACCATTCCCACATGGTCAACCTTTGAGGGCATATCATAAGTTTCACCTCATACATAGTGACTTATTGGGACCCATGGATAATAACTCCATCCAAGGCTCAAGGTATGCACTTACTTTTGTGGATGATTTTTCATATAGGACTTTGATCTATTTCTTGCATAGTAAAGATCAAGTTCTTGAAATATTTGTTGAATTTCATATGTTTGTTGAAAGGCAATCTGGTTTTAAAAATCAAAATCCTTAGAACTGACAATGGAAAGGAATATGTTAATAATGCTTTTCATTCATACTTTAAATATTTTGGCATAAAACATGAGCTTACCATTCCTTATACACCACAACAAAATGGTGTGGAAGAAAGGAAGCATATAACTCTTGTGGAGATGGCTAAGTGTTTCTTACATTATAAGAATATGGATTAAATTTTTTTGGATGAAGCTATGTCTTGTGCTACTTATCTCATTAATAGGACTCCTACTAAATCTTTAAAGGATAAAACTCCTGAAGAATCTTGGTCTAGTAGGAAGCCCAATTTGGCAAATTTAACAATTTTTGGTTCAATAATTTCAATTGATTATGTTCACATCCTAAACAAAAGCATCATAAATTAGATGCTAAATATTCACCTTATATTTTTGTTGGGTATGATGAACACACTGAAAGATATAGAGTTTATAATCCTTCTACTAACAAATTCAAGTTGCAAGAGATGTGCGTATTGCAAAAAATGTAGTTCATGATTTCTCTAAAGTTCAAGATACTAAATTTAGTGTCCAAGTAAAGTTGTGGTTGTGGAGGACCAACCTCCTTTTCTAAACCCTAATCCTAATGAATCTATTTCTATTCCTTCTAGTGATAATGATGATGATAAAACTAACTCTACTCCTAATGATTCTTCATCTAGTGATGAGTCCATTACTTCTAAGAGAAATCTTATTTGGTTTAAAAATTTACTTTATGAAAGTGATGATTACATTACTATAATGGGTGGACTTAAACCTAGGATAATTAATTATCGCAATTATGCTTTGATGTCTTCTATTATGCATACTAATTATCCTAAAACATTTGAACAAGCTAAAATACAACCTCATTGGAAAAAGGCTATGAAATAAGAATATGATACTTTGATATCTAATAGCACTTGGGATTTAGTTTTTTTACCTCATGGTAAGAATTTGGTTTCATGCAAATGGTTATACAAAAAAAAATTAAATATCAATAATGAAATTAGTAAGCTTAAATCTATACTTGTAGCTAGAGGGTTTTCTCAAATTGAAGGTTTAGATTATACTGAGACATTTTCTCCTGTTGCTAAAATGCCCACTGTTAAACTTGTTCTTGCTTTAGCTTCTAAAATGAATTGTCCTATTCACCAAATGGATGTTAAAAGTGATTTTCTTAATGGTGAATTACATGAGGAAATTTATATGGCTCAACCTCCCAGTTTTATAAAGGAAGGAAATGAACATTTAGTTTGCAAGTTAAATAAATCTATCTATGGATTAAAACAATCTCCAAGGGAATGGTATTCAAAGATTAATGCTTTCTTTATTTCTCAAGGTTTTGTTAGAAGCAAAAATGATCCTAATCTTTACATTAAACATAGTCAAGATGAAATTGTTATTATCATTCTATATGTAGATTATTTTATACTTCAAGTTTACACTCCTTAATTTCTGGTATTAAGTTTCAACTTAATCAAAATTTTCAAATGACTGATTTAGGGATTTTACATTATTTCTTAGGAATGCAACTTTGGCAAACCTCTAAGGGTATTTTTATATCTCAAATAAAATATGCTCATGATATTTTAGAAATATTTAAGATGAATAATGTTGTTCATGTTTCTATTCCATGTGAATTAGGAACTAATTTAATGATTGATATGAACACTCCTTTAGTTGATGCTACCTTGTATAGACAACTAGTTGGTAGTTTCAATTATCTAACTTTTACTAGACTTGATATTGCTTATAGTGTAATTTTAGTTTCTAGATTCATGTATAAACCTTAACAAACCAATTTCGAAGTTGAAAAAATAATTTTAAGATATATTAAAGGCACTATTGATGTTGGTTTATTTTATGATACAAATGCTGATTTTTCTTTAAAAGGTTTTACTGGTTTTGATCTAGGAGGAGATCCCAATGATGGGCAATCTACTTGTGGATATTCTTTCTTTGTTGGTTCAGGTGTTATTTCTTGGAAAAGTAAAAAGGAAAACTCCACTTGTCTATGTTCTACTGCAGCTAAATATAAAGGATGTACTAATGCCTCTAAATAAGCTTTATGGATTAGAAGGATACTTGAAGACTTGGGTCTACCTCAACAAGAGCCTAGACCTTTGTATTTTGACAACCAGAGTGCCATTTCCTCAGCAAAGAATCATATTTATCATGTAAGGACAAAGCATATTTCTCTACAACATCACTTCATTAGAGAACAAGTTGAAACAAGAAAGTGTCACTCATTTATTGCAAGGGAGAAGATCAAGTAGCAAATATTTTGACAAAGCCTCTCTCCAAAGAGAAATTTCAAATTCATTGTAAACATTGGGGTTTAATTCCAATTGATGTAAACTCCCCAAGTAAAGATTAAGGGGGGTGTTAGAATAGTTAATCTTCCCTCGATTGTATTTATTTATTTAAGGATAAACTAAGGTATCCTATAATTTATTTAATTAGGAGATTCTATGGAATCCCTACATGTATTTTTTCCTCTTGTCCAAGTGGGAGGACATGTCATTTCTTGTAATTCCTTTACTAAGGAAATTATCTCATCCTCCTTAAGAGGATATTTGACACTTTTCACATGCCAAAATTATGGATGTTTCCATTCATATATTGGTGAGTTACGTAGTAACTTCTCTCCTTATATCTATTTAAGAGATGCTCATCTTTCTCATTTCTACTCTTGAAGTTATTGTAAATGAATCTCTCTCTCTCTAGATTTGCAACATTATTAATATCATAAGGGGTTTTTATTTTGATGGGGAGCTCTAACTCCTAAGAGATTTATTGATCTTTCCAAGAATTTCTCTTTGGCCTTCCTAGGGTATATATCTCTAACATAAATATAGGACACTCCTACGGTCCCCTAATTCCCCCTTAGAACTCTCCACCAACTTCAAATACCCTTCAATTTCTTCTCCATTCAACTATGCACCCAAAGAATCAATCAAGCCACCAGGCTTCCCAAACAAATCTTAACAATATGATAGAGTGTTCCCACTATCTTACTTTCAATTTCAATCAATCTTGATCCATTCTATTGGATTCTTGCAAATTTTTCCACTGAGTTCCAAATTCCTAGTTTTAGGCCTTGTAGCCCTTCTAGCCCAATTAGGCCTCCTAAAATCTCAAAACTTGGATTCCTTCACAACTGTCCTTAACAACACACCAAAATAATTGTGGATTCAATTTATGTTCACCCTCACCTTAAATATTTTCTAGGTTTTAAGTCTCCACACTGTCCGTACATATGACTTCAAGCAAACCCCTATTTTCAAGGGTTTCTAGGGCATGTTGTCTAGTCTGGTTTCTTTGCTCTCAATAGATGCTCTAATGAACTCCTCTACTCCTCTCCTTGAATTCAAATATCCAAGACACATGATCCTAAACTCTTCCATCCATGATTGACACAAACCAATCCTTCAAGAAAGTCTTCTTGCCTCTTCACTATACAAGCTCCTAGCTAGAATACCACTGTACTCGCCTAGGGCCTGCTTGTAAAAATATCTCCCTCGCACACAAAGACTCCCAAAGCCATATTTACATTATTTGTATAGTTTCCTCCTTGATTCCAAGTATCTATAGGGTTTCAACCATGATAATTCAAGAAGGATCCATATTTACATGGTTGCCTCTGGACTGGACAACAAACCAGGAAAACTTAAAGAATTTGAAAAATAGTAAAGAAATGCACCAAACTTCTAAATTATTTCCAAAATGATTAACTACATAACAAGAACTAAAGTTCCAATGCAAAAAAATATAACATTCAATCCATTAAAGGCCTGGATGATGGAAAAAACAACTCTGTCACACAGAATTCAGCGCTTCCTCCTATTCAATCTGTACAAACTGACAACCAACCCCTAGATTAGGGTTTGTCTAACCTTATATATGTCATGAGCAACTTTACAAATTTTTGCACATTTGATAATCTGCTATCCTTTCCTATTTAATTTGATCCAAAATCAATCTATTGGATCCTAAAATACCTAAAAACAACAAAATCACATCTTTCCCATCAATTTGGGGTCTTGGCCAATGTTTGACCAACTTTGACTATTCTAGGACTTAAGCACTAAAACCTATTTGATCAAACCAAAAAAATGACTCAAAAGACTCTTACCTACACACACACACATCACATCAGACTTGGGAATTTATCATTAATCTTTATTACCCTGGTGGTTTGCTAGAATCACCTACAAGACAAAATTATGAAAGAACTTCATTGAGACCTTAAGGTGCTCCTGCACCATTCTCCCCCTACAACAATAAATTCAAGGTACCTAAGGTGTGATGAACTCCAAATTGATTCCATGCTTCTTGAAATCACCCTTTTCTATCCAAGTATCTTCTGATTCAGGTTGGTGCTCCCACTTGACTAGATTCTCCATGTAAGTTTTAGTCCTAGTCTTCTTCTTCACTCTCGAGTCCAATATTGTCTCTGCTTGTAGCTTGAGCTGATCAAGAACTGTGAGTTCTTCCACATCCTTAGTTACCCCTGTACTTTACTTTTCCTCATTTATCTCTAGTCCCTTGTACTGAACCAAATCCTTCACATTGAAAATATGAGAGATGGACATATCTTTGGGTAGATCTATCTTGTAAGCATTGGAGCCATACTTGGCCAACACCTTACATGGTCCAATCCTCTTCATCTGGAGCTTACTTGGTATACCCTTATGTAGCCTAGATTTGTTCAAAAACACCATCACCAAGTCTCCTATCTAAAACTATAAGTCTCTTCTCCCTTCATCCTTCTTAGCTTTAAGATTCAAATTTGCCTCCATTAGGGTCTTCTTCACTTGCTCATGGACCTCTCTCATTGACTGAGAAAATTCATCTACATTTCCACTGATCCCTTCATAACCTTTTAGGTCGCTAAGTTCAAGAACGCCTCTTGGATGTAATCCATACATAATTTCAAATGGATTCTTACCAGTAGTCTTATTTGCACTGTCATTATAGGCAAACTCTGCCTGAGGGATGACTTTTTCCCATCCTTTCCCATACTCCTTGGTTAAACATCTCAACAAGTTTCCAAGAACTCTGTTAATTACCTCTACCTATCCATCCGTTTGAGGATGATATGCAGAACTATGAGCCAAATTAGTACCTAGTCTTTTCCAGAGGGTCTTCCAAAAATGTCCCATAAATTTCACATCTCTGTCTGCAACTATTCTCATTGGAAAACCATGTATCCTTACTATCTCCTTGAAGAAAATATGGGCTGTATGAATAGCATCATGAGTGGTTTTACAAGGGATAAAATGACTCATCTTACTGAATTTGTCTACTACCACAAATACACTATCCAAACCAGTTGGTGTTGTCGGTAACCCCACTATGAAATCCATACTTATGCACTCCCATGGTCTATTTGAGATGGGAAATGGTTGGTAAAGACCTACATTTGATGATGTCCCTTTTTCCTTCTGACATACTTGACACTGCTCAACATACTTCCTTACATCCTTCTGTATCTTAGGCCACCAATAGAATCTCTCTAGTAGGTCTAGGGTATTGTTTAACCCAAAGTGTCCACTCAAATTTCCATTGTGCTTCTCTTGGATTAGGTTATCCCTCATGGAACCCCTAGGAACACATAGTTGTTTCCCCTTAAAAATTAAACCATTATGCAATGTATATTCTACATATTCACTATGAAATCGATTATCAAAATAAGTGCATACCTTGTATATCTATGAGAAATCTATATCTCCTTCATAAAGATCCTTGAATCCTTCAACTCCTATGCTCATTATATCTCTTGGACAATAAGAAATCTCCTACTGAGTGCATCTGCAAATTTTTGGTTCACCCCCTTCTTGTGCTTGATTGTGAAGGTGTATGATTGCAGAAATTCCATCCAATTTATATGCCTCAAACTAAGCTTCTCTTGTGTATTTATGTAGCTTAAGGCTTGGTTGTCTGTGTATACAAAAAAATGTTTTAGAAATAGATAGTGCCTCCAATTCTTAAGAGCTTGTACCAAAGCATAGAGCTCTAGATCATAGGATGAATACCTTGACTTTGCCTCATTCAATCTTTCACTAAAGAAGGCTACTAGTCTTCCTTCTTGACCTAGGACTACACCCACTGCTATGTTTCTAGCATCACATTCCACAATGAATAATTTGCCAAAACTTGGCAACACCAGTATAGGTTGGGTAGTCACTTTCGTCTTCAATCTTACAAACCCTTCATTGGCCTCCTTGGTCCATATGAAATTTTTATTGAATACCCCCTTTATGGTATCTAGGACAAGTGCATAGATTTTAGTGAATCTTCTCACAAAATTCTTATATAATTGGGCCAACCCATGGAAGATTCTCACTTCAGTCCCTATCTTAGGAGTAGGCCAACTCAAAATGGCTTCAACTTTGCTTTTATCCATCTTCAAGTCACCTTGGGAGACTACAAATCCTAGGTAAAATAGTTCTTTTTTCATGAATTCACTCTTCTCAAGATTTGTGGTTAGCTTCTCTTCTTGTAGCCTCTTCAGCACGATTTCTAGGTGCTTCATGTGCTCTTCTTTTGTTTTGCTAAAGATGAGGATATCATCTAGGTATACTACCACAAATACCACTATGTAATCCTTTAAGACTTGGTTCATGACCCTCATAAAAGTACTAGGTGCATTTTTAAGCCCAAATGGCATTGCTAACCACTCATATAGTCCCTCTATGGTTTTAAAAGTAGACTTTCACTCATCCCCCTCTTTCATCCTAATCTGATAATAACCACTCTTAAGGTCTATTTTAGAAAAGTACTTAGCACCCCCTAAGAAATCCACTAAGTCTTCTATTCTAGGAATAAAAAATCTATACCTTATTGTTATCCTATTTATTTCCCTAGAGTCAGTACACATTCTCCACTTACCTCCCTTTTTAGGAGCCAATACCACTGGAATAACACATGGACTGATGATCTTTCTTATTAGACCCTGGTCCAAAGCTCTTGCACTTGCGTTGCAATCTCTTTATTCTACTCTGGTGTCATCTTGTAAGTAGCTTTGTTTGGCAATGATGCCCCTGGCACAAAATCAATCTAATGACTGATTTCCCTTTGTGGAGGTAGTGTAGCTGGTGTCCCATCACAAATGATTGCCTTAAACTGATCCAACAAATGTCTGACTTATGTAGGAATAGGTGTATGATTGGGTGTCTCCTCCTCCTTTGGTTTCACCAAGATAGAATAGCCAACTCCTTCTTCCTTCCTCATATCTTTTAGAAATTATTTCCCACTCATTAGGAGTGTATTAAAGTCCATCTTCTTCTATCAAAGACTGTATCTTATAAGTAACTCCATTCTTCTTGAATGAGTACTTATTCTCCTTACCATGGTGGACTGCCTCCATTTCATATTAGCATGGTCTTCTTAGCAATATATGGCATGCATCCATTGGTAGCACATCAAAAATTATCTTGTCTTGATACTTGCCTATGGTGAAATCAACCCACACTTGTTCATTGACCAATATGTTTTGCCCCTTATTCAACAAAGTTACTTTGTAGGGACAAACATTAGGAACCTTAGTTAGTTTTAACTTCTACACTACTTCCTCTGAGATCACATTATTAGTAGACCTTGAGTCTATTATGACCCTACACACCTTGCCAAGAATCTTTCACTTGACCCTAAAAAGAACCCTCCTTTATTTGTGTTCATCCTTGGTAGGTTCTTTGATCAAGATCCTCCTAAGCATTAGGCTTTCTCCTTTTTCTGATTCAAGACTTACCTCAGAGTGTTTAGTACTATCTTCCTCTTGTACATATGCAATTTTATTCTCTCCTTGTGAAGATGGTGGCTTATCAGGGCACCTATAGGAAGGGTGACCCAATTGGCCACAATTATAAGACTTCATTGAAGTAAAATGTGAGCTTCTCCCAAAACCACCTTATCTGCCTCTTCCACCACTGTGAAAAATTCTTCCTCTGCCATATCCTCCTCTATTGTTTGATGCATTTGTTTTCTCAATGAACTTAGATTATCCTTGACCTCTGGTCTCATTTCTTCTACCACTAGAACCTCCTCTATGTCCTCCTCTAGAGTCTCTACCTCTTCCTCTACCCCTAGAGCTTGCTTCTTTTTGAGTTTTTCTTCCACCTTAAGTTCCATTTGGAAACAACCATGGATAGAAGTTAGGGTAAATAGACTTAGCTCTTCTTGAATTTTCCACCTAAGCCTATTGAGATACCTAGTGTACACCTTGTTCGACGGATAATAAAATATACATGCAAATAAGAGAAAACAAATGAATGCAAATCCAATTGCTTGAAGCTTCTATTATGTCTCTCTACTCCTTCTGAAACACTATTTTTGATGCTTAGTATTGGCGTGGACAGTGTCTATGACTTGGGAGCATTGAGAATTTGATAATTGAATGTGTGTGTGACTGCAAGATGGATTGAATGCTAGAACCAAACTGACAGAGTAATGGCGCACGAGAGCTTGAAATCCTGGATGTATGATTGCAAGAAGGCTTGATGCTTGAATTGATCTAACACAGTAATGGCGCACGTAAGCTTCAAATTCTAGATTCGTCAAATGGTTATGAAGGGTTTATTATATAGGAATGTAGGATGATATGAACGGTTGAGATCGATCCCAGAGATAGAGAGATGAATGGTTGAGATTAAAAGGAACTGGAGAAGCCATCAGCAAACTCCATCTCTTCAACTGGGAGAGAGGAGATAGAGTTTGGTTGACTGAAGAGCTAATTGTGAGTTACCTTTTAGAACTGAAGAGGTGGGTGGAGTTACCCATGTGAACTTGAGAGATGGGTGGAGTTACCCATATGAACTGGAGAGAGGGGTGGAGTAACCCATGTGATTTGATTAAGGATTATATCTTTGAAAATAAATAAATATTTAATTCATTTATGTAATTAAAGTTTTCAACATGTGAGATAATTGAATTCTTTTTGATTTAGAATTGCTTTGTTGACTGAAATTAAATTAATTTAATTGGAAGAATTTAATTAGTAAGTTTAAATCTTTCAATTTAAACTATAGGAAATTTAATTTAATTAATTAATTGATGGTAATTAATCAATTAAGGTTAATTAATTAAATAAAATTAATTATTTAATTAATTTTGGGAATTTGATTAGATGATTTGGGGAATGAATTTAGATGAAAATAGATGATTAATTAACGATTAAAAAACCATTAATTAATAGATGAAAATTAGTGTTTTTAATGTAAAGTCGCAAACGTGTCCATTTTAGGGTGTCTACATTTGCCCCTCTTTGATGCAATGTGGCTTGTCGCAGTGTGTCAAAGATTCTCTATTTTGATCCTCCCTAGCTTACCCCGGTGATAGAAGGTGTATTTATGCCCCCTCAACAAATTTGAGCAAAAATTCATGACATGAATGTTAATTTATTGAAACTACAAATTGTGAATTTGGGTAGCTGACTAATTTGAAAAATGCTATATTATGCCCCTGATATTGAGTTTTGAAGTTTCTGGGGTTTGGGAAGATAATTTTGAGGTCTTGGGGTAATTAGGGTTTTTGAAAACCTCTATAAATAGTTAGGAGAGCCATTCATTTTTCACTTTGTACTCTGGAGCTCTGACAATTTTGGGGAGTTTGTATAACGTTTTCTCTGCTTTTTTCTATCTTCTTTGAGCTATGGTGGGCATTCCAGGCGTTGTAAATATTTCTGATCGGGTCCGTCCCTTTCAGTGGCTAGCTGGAAAAGGACATTTAGTAAGTGATCTTGTCCTCCCTGTCATTAATGCGCTCATTTATTGCATATAAAATTTTTGTTTTTTTTGAAAATTTTAAAGAGTGCCGCAATAGGCTACGATTTTTCCACAATTGTGGTTTTAATGCCGTGATTGATGATTGCATGCCACAATCGATAAGTATGCCACATTTATAGTTTTTATTACCGCAATTGATGTTTGTTTTCTGTATTTGATGTTTTCTTGCCGCAAAGGCCTTAAAAGTGCCACATCTGTTTATTGATTGCCGCAATTGTTCTGATAGTCCTATTTTAAAATGCATTAATGTCTTGACATTTCTTTGTCACTTACCTGGTACTGATAATTTTATTTCTATTTTTTTTCAATTTTCTGGGACTATCCTTCGATGCTGGGAGTTGAGGCCCTCAGGTTTGATTCTTTGCTTTCAGGTTACTAAGGCTGAGAGAGACATTCTGAGGCAGTTAAACATCTACTGGATCAATAGGGGTCTAATCTCTGCCTTATTAGAGAGGTGGGATTATGATACCTGTACCTTTAGTTTACCAAGTGGTGAGTGCATAGTCACTATGGAGGATGTTTATCGCATCCTGTAGATTCCTATTCAGGGGGGCCTTGTTGAGTACGAATAGGATGCTGGTGTGACTACACTGTCTGAGATTTATGGGTTTCCCCAGGATCATCTTGGGATTTCTGATCCCTATGATATCCCATGGTCTAGGTTTGGGATGGGTCTTGATAGGTTATCCACATTATTAGGTAGTTTGATTTGTGGGATCTTGTGTCCCGATCATCGCTAGCACAGATTCTCTGTCGGGTTTGGTGCTTGTTTGCATGGTATGGTTCAAGATCATACCCTATATGCCTGGGGTCTGTGCATGTTAGCCCACATGTACTTCCATATGTTCTATGCTTCTTACCTTGGAGGTAAGTGGCTTGGGTGTGGTGCTGCATTTCTTCAGATATGGGCTTGGGAGCACATTTCAGTGTGCAGGTCTGTTGGTGCTCAAGATCTTCCTGCGGAGAGACCATATGTATTCATGTATGAAGGTGCCATCATTCAGTCTCACATGGGCCACTTGATGTTTTGGTGACAACACCTGGATATGATGCCATACTTTATCTGGAGATCTTAAAGGGACTATCCTATTTGGGATGGCGAGGATGTGCATTTACCTTTCTGTCGTAAGTGGAGGTTCCTGATCACCCATGTCAGTAGGAATGTGCATATGATAGATTTCCATAATACTGATAGGGTGTTGTGGTAGTTTGGGGAGAGGTGGGATGTGACTGATTTATATGCCTACTTTTCTCATAGATTGAGAGATGCTACTCTTTGGGGTGCAGTTGTTCCTCTGGATGCAGCTATTACTGAGTTCCAGGGTCTCATTCCTATTGCATGGACTTGGAGATCTGCTACTATGGATGCTGGTATGTATTCTCTTTCTGCCCCTACTTGATGTATATCTCTGTCTTGATGTGGCCATACTTAGCTATCTTTTTCACACTTTTTAGATATCTTTCCTTTGAATAGTTTTTTATGCTGATCATGTATATGTTACTGATATCTGAACTTGTTCTATTGCAGACACTACTCCATAGTATGATGCATGGTGGTAGGCTTCTCGTCCAGAGCCACTCACTGATGTGTCACAACCAGTTGTTGGTAGATTTTTGAGGAGGCCATGTTAGAGGCGGGGTCAAGGGAGGGATGGGGGTGGAAGAGATGGAGGTGGTAGGGATGGAGGCTAGGGGAGAGATGGGCGCTAGGATGGTGGGCGGGGGAGG
>MU226454.1:375734-411395 GCA_018584345.1 Thuja plicata
GAGGATGAGGGGTGGGTGGAGTAGTGGGAGGAGAGTTGGATTAGGTGCTATCTTGGAGGAGGAGGGTTTAGAGGAGGAGGGTCCTTAGTTGGTTTGAAGAATGTGTGGTCGCACTACTACTATGCTTCCTGAGAGATTGGAGGAGAGAGTCATTACAGAGGATGTGGATGTGGAGATAGGCGATATTGATGTTGAGGCCTTGGATGCAGAGAGTGCAGGTTCTAGCACTTCTAGTGGGAGTAGTACTGGTAGCAGTACTGGGGAGAGTGTAGATATTGAGGGCTCCTGGGTTGTGAGGGAGAGGAGAGATGAGGGATTAGAGGGTAGGGTGGAGGAGGGAGACATGGATGTTGCTAGGAGGGATGGATATAGATCCTTCTGATCTTGAGAGAATGACGCAGCAGGTTGTAGATTTGCAGACCAGACTTGCTTCTTCTGATGCTCATGCTACTTCTTTAGAGAGTAGGGTTGTAGTACCCAAGGCCAAGGCAATTGCGGCAGAGGTTAGAGAGTGACAGGATCGAGCTGAGGTCTGATCATTTATTGATAGTGTACAAGATTCTTCACATCAGGATGTATTGGACCGATATTATAGATCTAGGCGTGATGCCCAGAGAGAGATTTATTATTGGCGGTGCCACTATGAGGGCACTGTTCCTTTAGCTCAGCGGGTTCTGAGTTATACAGCCTCACAACGATCGAGTAGAGCACAGATGTCGTAGAGAAGTGGTGTTGGTGGTCCTGGTCCTTCACAGAGACCTGCGTCTGATATGCCACCCCTCGTCCACCTGGCGGCGAGGGTAGGGGTAGCTCTTATTGACATTTGTAGATTTTATTTTTATATCTTGTACCATTTTTGTAGTGAGATCCACTGATATACTCTGAGGCTTATCGATGATTGTATCTTGACACACCGATATTATTGATATATATGTTGATCACCTTCTTTTGTTCAGGCTTGTGACTGTTCATTGTACTCAGATATTTTGATTTATATGAGATGCAACTAGTGATTTTATATGACGTGCATTGGTTTACTTTAATACTCTCTATCTCTTGCACTCTGTACCTAAGGAATATTTTTTGAAATTCTTCAGTGTAGGATGTCACATCTAAGTCCGTTTGTCTGAGATTTTGTCTCTTTTTATGCAATTGGATATCATAATCCTCTGGTATGTAATTTTATTTTACCTTAGCCACCATAGCCTTCTAATTGACTATTGGATTCTTTCCTTCTATCTCTCTTTCCTCTTGTAAGAACTTCCACCAAGTTAATGCTTGTCCCCTCAATCGTGACTTGGCTATCTTTAATTTTTGTGCCCATGTGATTCCATCACACTCAAAGTAATTTTCCATAACCTTAATCCACTCCATCACCAATTCTGCATCCATTTGGCTAGAGAATACATGGATCCCTTCTAATGCTTTACCACTTAGTACTTTGAGGGATTTGAGGAAAGGTTCCTTAGGTAATGGAGGGTTTGGTTATGGTTCTACCTCCTCTTCAACTTGATTCTTTCCTTTCTCTTTATCCTCTCCCAATTGTTCTTTCATTTTTCTTGCAGTCTCTGCAACTTCTGCTAGTTTGTGCTTCATCTCCTCCATAGCTTCTTCTAGAAGTAATTCTTGACTTTTTATTCTGACAAGTCTCTTGCTAACTCTACATTGGTCACCATGGTGCTTTCTCCAATTGAATCACTTCCTTCTGTCATACACAATTTACTTCCCAAGCCTTTCAATGGCTCTTATACCACTTTGATGGGAAGCTCTAACTCCTAAGAGCTCTCTTTCTCTTTCCAAGACCTTCTCTTTATACTTCCTATGGTATCTATCTCTACCCTAACCAGAGGACACTCCTATGGTCCCCTACTTCCCCCTTAGAACTCTCCACCAACTTCAAATACCCTGCAATTCCTTCTCCATTCAACTATGCACCCAAAGATTCAATCAAGCCACTAGGCTTCCCAAACTACTCTTAGAAATAGGATAGAGTGTTCCCACTGTCTTCCCTTCAATTTCCATCAATCTTGATCCATTCTATTGGATTCTTGCAAAGTTTTTCCACCAAGTTCCAAATTCCTAGTTTTAGGCCTTGTAGCCCTTCTAGCCCAATTAGGCCTACTAAAATATGAAAACTTGGATTCCTTCACAATTATCCTTAACAACCCACCAGACTAACTATGGATCTGTTGTATGTTCACCCTCACCTTCAAGATTTTCTAGGTTTTATGTCTCCACACTGTTCGTACATAGGACTTGCAACAAACCACTATTTTCAAGGGTTTCTAGGGCATGTTGTCCAGTTTGGTTTCCTTGCTCTCAATAGATGCTCCAATGAACTCCTCTACTCCTCTCCTTGCATTCAAATATCCAGTACACATGCCCCTACACTCTTCCATCCATGATTAGCACAAACCAATCCTTCAAGCAAGTCTTCTTGCCTCTGCACTATACAAGCTCCTAGCTAGAATACCACTGTAAACGCCTAGGACCTTCATGTAAAAATAGCTCCCCTACACACAAAGAATCCCAAATCCATATTTACATTATTTACAATGTTTCCTCCTTGATTCCAAGTTTCCACAGGGTTTCAACTACGTGAATTCAAGAAGGAGCGATATTTACATGGTTGCCTTTGGATTGGACAGCGAACCAAGAAAACTTGAAGAATTTGCAAAATAGTAAGAAATGCACCAAAATTCTAAATTGATTCCACAAAGATTAACTACTTAAAAAAACTAAAGTTCCAATGCAAATCTGTAGACCATTCAATGCATTAAAGGTCTGGATGATGGAAAAAACAACTCTGTCACACAAAATTCAACACTTCCTCCTATTCAATCTATACAAAATGACAACCAACCCCTAGATTAGGGTTTTTCTAACCTTATATATGTCAAGCCCCCATGCTTAGACCCTAAGGTTGGGACTTGAACACATTTAAAGCTATTTCCAAGATTTTAGGAAATGTTGTCATGACAACTTTACAAGTTTTTGCACATTTGATAATCTGCTATCCTTTCCTATTCAATTCGATCCAAAATCAATCCATTGGATCCTAAAAAACCTAAAAAAAAAAAAATCACATCTTTCCCATCAATTTGGGGTCTTGGTCAATGTTTGACTAACTTTGACTATTCTAGGACTTAATCACTAAAACCTATTTGATCCAACCAAAAACATGACTCAAAAGACTCTTACCTACACAGACACATCACATCAGACTTGGGAATTTATCATTAGTCCTTATTACCTTGGTGGTTGGCTAGAACCATCTACAAGCCAAAATTATCAAAGAACTTCATTGAGACCTTGAGGTGCTCCTGCACCATATTTACTTTTCCTCTTTCAAAACTTCTTGTCTCCTTGTTGTCTCTTTTGGTGCATGCTCCTAGATTTTCATTTCTCCTGGTAACTATTTTTCTCATCAATATGTCTCTTGGATAATTGTTTACTTTCCTTGATCTTAAATATTTTTCTTTAATTTGATTTATAAGGTTATGGACTTGTTGCTAAGGGGAAAGAGAGTTTTCATAAGATTATTAGGCTTTTGTTTTGCTGAGGATTGTAAGGGTTCTCTGATTATAATAAGGCCTATATGACTAGCATGTGAGACTGCATGTCACAGATCTATTGTATATGATTTTCTAATGATAATAGAAGGTTGATTGTATATGATTTTCTAATGATAATAGAAGGTTGATCTCTCATTTCTACTTATTTTGGCTTGTTTCTTCCATTGTGTTATTATCTTTGCGAGGATTGGATATATCTCTTTGAGTTTCCTTCATCCATGACTACATCACAAATATGACCCCCATAAAATTTTCCCCCTAAATGTCCTAAAGATAAGAATATTTTTATGGACTGTTATCATCAAAATTTTAAAGCAGAGAAAGTGTGATTCCCTCACCCCCCATAGAATTTTATGTTTTTGGTCTACAACTTTGAGTAAGATTCCATTATCCCATCCAATCAAGATACTAGCTCCTCTTCCCAGACTACTTTTTCTCATCATAAATTGCTTATGAATAACCCATAGATGGTATCCCCAAAGAACCCTCCCTCAAATCAAATGTGGTCCTTTTCTTTCAACAATATCATTCCCAATGTCTCCTTTATATCAAGCTTCAAGCTAAAATAGAGGAATTATGTAATGCCTTCAACATACATATAGAAATTTAAAAAATATTGTTGGTCCCAGTAAATGCAAGTAAAATAAATAAAACTTTAGAGTCTTTGGTGTTTTTGAAGGTACATGAATGACCATAGGTATCTATCCAAGAAGGTATATGAGAGATTATGAAAGTGTAATTTCTATATTTTATAATTTTATAGTAATATTTATAAGGAAGTTGTCTCAGGAGGTGGATAAAGTTGTTGAAAGAACAAATGTCTAATCTAAAATAGAACAAAGAGGCCCTTATGAAGAGAAAATAGGATATAATTGAATACTACAAAGAATCAATCAAGAATAAAAACATCATCATTAAAGTTTTATAGTTTAGGAGTTGAAGAGGAGGAAAGAGAAACATATGAAAATTGATGCAAAGCTCTCTCCTCATCATATACCTCATCATCAGAAAAATTACGAAAATATTGATGCTTCGAATCATGCCAAACCTACAAATCCACAAGCTAGTTTTGCTCAACTCTTGTAACAATGAATAAATAAGAGACACTCCTTGATTTTTCTCCACATATTTTAATCACCATTTGTTAACAAGGAGGTATTATGAGTTGTAGTGTTAATTAATATTTCTATTTAAGTAATTGTACATTCATATATGCATAGTTATTGGTGTATCTTCAACACACATCTTATAGTTGTATTTATTATATTGGATAGTGTGAGATGTAATTCTCAATACGACTTCATGAACTCAACACCTACCATTATAGTTTCAAAGATGTTCAAGCCACATCATTAGGAATATGATATAGTTTTAATCCTACCTCAATCAGTAGATCAACCTATCATTATTAAAAATAATTAGATTCTAAAGTTCATTCTTATAGGAAATAATAGTTTACTACTACATAAAGTGGTAAAAAGTTTTCAACTTCAATATCAACATAAATTGTTTGTCTAGTAACAATAGAACATAAGGTTGTAGATCTAATTACCAAACTCAACACAATCAAGACTATTCCTAGTTTTAGTGCAAACCATTATTTATGTGATTGGGCTTCATATTCATGCTATCTAGTTGGTGAAGAAAAAAAATGAGATTACATGAATACTCTGAAGAGATTCCCACTAGAAGGTGAGAGATTTAATCACCATTAGAATGATACAATAGGGAAGATTTGTGTGGCATTTGGGATAAAATAAAATCATGAGGTATATCATGCTTGAAGGTGACTATATAAGGTCTCATGCATTTTTATTTTGCATGCTAAATAATTTTAGACAAAATCAAGCTTAAAAATTTCTCTTCTCTCAAAGAGTTATTTTAAAAAGTTGTTGGTGCTAGTAAAACCCATTTTCTACATTACAACTTAATTTTGTAGGTTTTATAGATCAATTTGGTTCCTATCCCTACCTATAATATGGGTAAGTGTACCGAGATGGTGAAGAGAAAAGTGGCCACATGCAAAAAAAAACCAAAATTCTCATAACCTGTGCATGTTCTGAAAAATTCAAAAATGTGCTAGGCTTGGTTTTACCAAGCCTAGCAAAAATAATAAAAGAAGAAAAAAGATCCTCAAAACCCGTATGGGCTTTGAGGAACAAAATGTTCCTCAAAATGCTTATGGGTTTGGAGGAACATTGTATTCCCCAAAACCCATGGCATTGAGCTATTTCCAACACCAAAAATGGAGGAACAACAACATTGAGAAGACAAATTTTATTAGAACCCGAGCATATTTTGTATCCATTTTGATTTTTGACCAATTTGCAGCAATGACACTGCGTCGAACAAGTAATATTTTAGTGTTTTGATTATTTTTTATTGTTTTTTTATGCATTTTAATTGAGGTAGGTTTTTTAAATTGATTTATGTTTTTCTTCTTTAATTTGATGTCAAATTCCATAAACAATCCCCCAAAACAAAAAAAGAAAACAAAGACCCCATGCACAAGAAATAGAAGAAAAACCTGAAAACATTGTACATGAGAAACAACCACAACCACAAAATGCTACTCCATAACTTCAAAATATTACTCCTCAAAAATCACTGCCACCTATAAACCCTCCACATGCTCCATTAGATTGTGTAGATTCCACACAAGATGATCTGATCAAATGCCTTACACAAAATAGTGCCCAAATTTCTATATTGGTCAACAGGTTGAGGTCCTCTAGTCTTGATGACCACTAAACCCTCACCTCGATGTTAGAAAGAATGGCCAATAGTGCAAATGAGGTATCTAGAGAGGTTACCAAATTAGGTTCATGGAGGGATGGATGTTGAGCATTTTATGTGGATGCATTGTCATATGATCAAGTGAAAAAGAAGGGCATACTTAAAAGTGACATATGTGATCTTTGCATCGATCCTATTACTAGTAACAACCTAGAAGAGAATACGACTCAGTTTCCTATACATTGGTGTGTGCAAAATAGGATGAAAGCATCTTTTTGGGATAGGTGGTATATGGTCTTTGACCAACCGCCTTGTAATAATTGGGAGGTGCCTCTATATTTTTTGAGAAATCTATATTGTGAGTTTATCCTCATCAAGATGCTGAATTACTTTGAATTTTGATAGTTCCAGGGTAGAGGGAGAGGATTTGCATAGGATAGAGATGGGGCCTGTAGGGTGGTACAACCACAACATAAGAGGCCTCTAGCTAAAAAATCCATGTTTCATGTTGCAATCCCAGTAGTCCTAAAGGAGTCTATGGATTTACAGACTCTTCATGGAGCCACATCATTTAATGATGTCATTATTGAGAATGGAACACAGTTTGTCAGAGTAGAGGGTGGATCAGTACCTGCACCACCTCCATTGTCATTAGATGCACCATTTGGTTCAGCCCAACCCATTGAGCATATGTACCCCAGTTGTGAGGGTATATGTGCTGGGGTAGATACTAACGCAGATGAGGATGGGTCAAAATACCATTTGTGTAGAGATTGCGGGGGTAGATGCCATACATTCACTGTTGAGGATGTGGGCCTCATAGATGACTTGATGACGATGGTATTTTTGGAGAGCAGACACAAGTTTGTTTATTTGTGTTTTGACATGTTATTAATTAATCACCTAAATCTTATAAAAGTAAATATATTTTTATTTAGAGAAAAATGTAAATTGATACATGAATAATATGCATTGCAGGGTGCAATAGGTGATATGAGCACACCACGTAGTGTTCATTCGAGTAGACGTGCACACCTAGTTTCAACACCTTAGGTAAAGCTTTTTAAATATTTATTAAAATAGAATAATACGTTGGTTTCAAAATGTATTTTGTTAATATATCTATATTTACTTGGTGCTTTATAGGGCTTTTCATCTGCTTAGATTTTTAAAGTTGATGATATCACGCTTTCGGCGATTCACTTTGGCCTTCAGAGCTTTGTGGTATATTATTTTTCACATCTCTTGTTTACAGTTTTAATTGAACCCACGTGGTATCATATCCATTTCTCTTATGTTAATTTTGTTTTTTCTAGGGTACCCCACCTGACTTGAGGACACTGGGATAGAGAAAGAAATCCCCGAGGACACCCAAATGACAAAATTTAATTCAATAGAATTTAAGTTTATTTGTTGAAATGTATTATGATTAAACATGTGCTTGTAGTCTATATTGATTGATGCACATAAATTATTCATTCTATATATAGAAATAATTGGGCTTTATAGAGTTAATGATTTCACCTGATGTTGTTGATGTTCAGGAGAGGGAAGAGGTAACATTTTTATATTTACTTTCAATTGCATTCTTGTTTGTTCAAAATCTCTTATAAATCCTTCCTCTATGACTATGACATGTTATGATTTTTTATACAGGAAATTTTCATAGTTGCCTCATCAGTGGTGATGCCTCCTAAGAGTACAAGAGATACATATGAGGTTTTGGTATGCATTTGTTCTATATACATGTTAAACATATGCGTTTAGATATTAGTACATGAATTTTTAGTTTTTAGTGTTTGTTATCAACTTTGGGTTATTAACTTGTGCTAATTTCCTTTTACCTATTACAACTCCCTTTGAATCTTCCCACTGATTCTCTACCATTCCATTTTGTTAGAAGTCCTACTCATCAAAGATGGGTTTCAACACAACAGAGGGAAGATGTATGCTTGTCTTCGTAACTCCTTTTTACTAAGTGTACAACAAAGTTGAAACTCTCTTGTTAACTCCTTTCACATTTCTTTCTTGTTTGTTTGAAAACCCTACTTCCTTCCTGTATGACTATAATATCTTTTATCACTTACCATATAGGAAATGATCGTAACTAATTCATTAGTGACTTTGCCTCCTACAAGCATAGGAGATCCATCTGAGGCTTTGGTATGCATTTGTTTTTTCATCCATGCATTTTTAGTTATTTAGTGTTTTTTTACATATATGTTATTAACTTGTATTAATGTTGTTTTACTTGCTTCATCCCCCTTCACGACTTCCCATGGATCCTCAACCTTTACATTTTGTTAGAAGTCTAGCTCGCCCAATAAGGGACCCATTAGATTTAGGGAACAATCCAAGTGTAGAAGAAAGAGATGAGGTAATCAATAGTTCAACTGCAAACAAATTACAGTTCAGTATTTAGTTATTTTGAGAAAATATATCTAATTTAGCATTTGAATTGTTCTTGTGCAGACACCTAGTGAGCCACACACTACTTTGAAGAGGCTCAATTTTGATGACCCATCACAGTCGTAGATATTGATAGAGACATATTGATCTAGTTATGGTCATTTAATGACCATTTTTGTATATATTAGATAATTGTATTGTATATATCGACCTTGACATAGTCGATACCACATTTTTGTAACTGTAATATGAATTTGGCATGTATGCCATTTTTTGATATGTACATGATTATTGTTCATTTTGATATATATAAAACTTGATATTCGATCCAATTTGTTCATTGTATGTCCATTTGTTCATTGTTAGTATGTAAATATGTTTGTGTATTTGTATTCATGTGTAGGATTTATGCCTTAAGTGTATTCTTGTTTCATGACTTGCATATATTCATGTGTCTTCTTTATAACTTAATGTACTTATGTGTGTACTTCATGTGTATTCATGTATATGCTTCATAACCTAAATTCATGTGTATGGGCTCCGTGCATGACTTAAGTGAATTCATGTGTATGCTTCATAATCTATGTCCTACATGTATGCTTCATGACTTAAGAAAATTTATGTGTACACTTTATGTGCTACGTGTGTTCACAAGTGTACTTCATGATTTAATTCACGTATTCACATATATGCTTCATAACCTAAATTCATGTGTATGAGATCCGTGCATGACTTAAATGGATTCATGTGTATGCTTCATAATCTATGTCCTACATGTATGCTACATTGTACTCATGTGTATACATGTACTTCATGATTTAATTTAATTCATGCTTTATGTGCTATATTGTATTTATGTGTATCCTTTAAGACTTCAATAAATTCATGTATATACTTCATGTTGTGTATTCACATATATGCTTGCTGACTTAACTAAATTCATGTATATGCTTCATGTGTACTATGTGCTATGAATATTCATGTGTATATTTCATGACAAGTAAATTTATACGTTACAAGTATTCTATTTGGCTGAATAACAATCATACTTTATGCATTATTCACATGCATGTTTCATGTTTATGATTCATGCATTCATACCTATCCACATGTGTGATTCATGCTTTATGGATATCTAAATGTGTGATTCATGCCTTGCACATATGATAATTGCCTCATATGTATTAGAATTCATGCCTTGCATATATTCATGACTATAATCATTCCTTACGAGTGTTCATTTGTATGATCCATGCCTTACATGTATTTGTGGGTGCCATTTGTGCTTTGAAGGTTTGCTTGAAATGTGATAAAACAACAATTTGGGATACATTATGATCCTAAATCATCCTTGGAACAAAAAAAATTCTGCTCATGGTGGGCACAAACCTATACTTCCATTGCATCTGGTTGGGAAAGTTTACCATAGGAATGGTCCCATTTTTCTCACATACCCTAGGAATGCTCGCTGACATACCCAATGGTGCTTAATGCACCCTGGGGACACTTCGATCTGGCATGGTTGTGAACGCTCTAGTGACTTTGTGGGCGAAACAAGGTTGTCACTAGAGTTTACTCGGACAACCAGAGCTAATGGAATATACGGTTCGATGCCAAGAAGTTAACGGTTTGAAAGATACCTAATGGTGCAATTTTTAACTGAGTACCACTGCAAGTTTTGGCATCAAGCAAGATTTCCCTGCCAAATTAAAATGAAGTCAAATCTCCTAGAATAGAGAGAGGTTATTGTAGGCCTCAACAACATGGTTGTGTAGCATCTGATGATTTGTGGATACATATCACGAGCCTCAAAAGATCGCTTCCCAATCATGTTTAATGCACCTTGGGGACACTTCAGTCTGGCATGGTCATGAACTTTATAGTGACTTTGTGGGTACAATAGGGTTATCACTATCATTTACCTAGCCAATCGGAGCTAATGGCACATATGGTTTGATGCCAAGATGAATGATTTGAAAGATACCCAATGGTGCAACTTTCAACTGAGCACCACTACAAGTTTTGGCATCAAGAGAGATTGCCCTGCCAAATTGAAATGAAGTCAAATTTCCTAGAATGGAGAGAGATTATTGTAGGCCTCGACAACATGATCCTATAGCATTTAGCATTTTGCTGATATGTCTCCCGAGGACTGAGATATGAGCCTTGGAAGATCGTTGCCTAATCATGCTTAGTGCACCTTGGGGATACTTCGGTCCAACATGGTCGTGAATGTTCTAGTGACTCAGAGAGAGAGAGAGACAAAGAGAGAGATTTTGATGTCTGCATAACCCGTACGGGTTATGTAAAGCTCAAAATTAGAATTTTAGTTCTACATAACCCGTACGGGATATGTAAAACTATACATGGTACTTTATACTTTTCAAAAACCTAGTGGGTTATTTTGCACATCAAAACCTCTGCGGGTTTTGGCTTGGTAAGAGGGATGAAAAATGACCCTAAGGCTTGCAAGCTCATTTTCCCTTGATTTTTGTCTCTTTACACATTTTTTCATCTTCCAACATGATTTCTTGACTTCGTTGTCATTAGCTTTACAAATGATCCAGTGGGTATCTCTAAAATTACCACCATCATCTCACACATCTTCTCATCTTTTTGACCATATAAATTTTCTATTTTTGGACAACAGTAGCATAGTAAGCTTTAATTTTCTCTACCAGTGTCTTGAGAGTCCTCAAAGACATATGTCTACCATTTTTTAATAAATTTTGATCTACTTGACCAAATTTAAAACAAATTACATGTTATTATTCTACACTTGATTCTATATACTTTTTGTAAAAGTTTTCATTTTTGATTATTTTGATGCAAGTTATGGCCAGTGCATGAACAGGTACAATATTTTTAGGATGTGGTTACTTCAAAACATCATAAAAAAATATTCAACAAAAAATTAAAAATAAGTACACAACTTCTAGTTCTCAGTCTTACCTATCAGCCTACTAAAGGGATTCTAAAATACTAAATCTAACTATATATTTTGTGAAGCACATAGAAACAACTATGTTATGTTTTTCTGAAAAAACCAGGAATAGTTTTTCGTGCATGACGAGTTTGACCCTCTTAATCTTATCTATTGTGTAAAATACTTTAGTATTTTAGAGACTAGAATCAAATTAATACAATTCTTATTCTTTACACGTCTTCTAATTTTGAGTGCATGACCCTCAAATTTCTATTTGATTTTCAAGTTTACCCGATTTAAGAAAAAAGTGGCCACTTATACCCCCCATTTTTTTCACCATCTTGGTGCACTTACCCACACCTACCCCTAAATTGAGCCTGGAAAACACCTTGAATAAACCTAGTGCCTCCTTTTTTACATCCCATATGACCCCCATGAACTTATGTCTTTTTATAAGACCAACAATTCTTCTTTGTGTGACTAGTCTTGCCACAAAACCAACAATCAACATTTTTACCTCTTGACTTTGAATATTTTCTTGATTGATACCTTTTATTTTTCCCCTTTCTTGAGGCCTTTCCCTACTAACAACCTTCAAGTCTTCCCCAAAAGAAGTTTCTTGATTCTTCCTTCTCATATCTTTGTTGAGAAATGTGACTGTAACATCATCAAATTTTAGTTTACTCTTGGCGGCCACCGAAGTGCTAATTACCATCACAACTCCTTCCAAACTACTAAGAAAAGAACATAATAATTCCTTTTCCCTTAATATCATCATCTAAATTAATACCAACTAAAATCAATTGGTAAACCAATGTGTTAAATTTATTAAGATAATTTGACACAATTCCACCTTCTTTCATTTTCAGATTTTATATAACTTCTTCATAATAAATACTTTATTAGAGGTTGAAACCATCTCATACATTTATGAAGGTTTGTCTCACAACTCTTTCAAAGTCTACTCTATTGAAACATTGAACAACACATTACTAGACAACAAGAGGAAAATGGTAGCGCTTGCCTTTTTGTCCAATTTCTCCTAGTCTTCATTTATCATCAAATTTGGTTTCTTTGATTTAATTTATAGCAAGTCAAAGATCTTGCTTAATTAAAAGTGACTCTACTTGCACCTTCCAGAGTCTAAAATTTTGATCCGAGAATTTCTCCATCTTCACTTCCTTCATAACTCAGGAAATTCTACACCAAATTTCTCAACTAGCTACACCACCTAGCTCTGATACAAATTTTAAATATCGAAAGATCGAATCAATTGAAATAAATATGCAAAACATAAATTAACAACAACAAAAAAAAGACCCAATACAAATATTTATAGTGGTTCACTAATTTGGCTACATCCACATTCAAGTAGGGGAATTATCTTTATTAATATATTTTTATTTACATAGATACTGCTATAGAAACATATGACTCATACAAATCAATAAATAACACTCAACCACTCAATTTAAAGGCTTTCAAATAAGAAATGAAAGTTCACATATAAAGAGTCACAAGCATTAGGCTTCACATCCCAACACAACCTGATATTTTATTCACTCAGAAAGCCCAATACTCAAAGAGCATCTTCTCAATAATGTTTTCATTTAAGAATATGATAATTTTTATTATTTATACAGTTGAATTAGAATAGATCTCAAGGATGCCAATTACCAAAAAAGACAAATTCTTTAAATTTGTGATTTTTGTATCTTAATTTCTATGTAGTAAAAATGTCACATTATTTTTTATACAATAATTATTATTTTAATTTAACAATTTATTAAACCTATTATATTTCTAGTTTTAAATAATTAAATAGATATATAAACTAACGATTATATACTTTATAATTTTAATAAATATAAAATATTTCAATATCAATTGACAAAATAGGTTACATTTTAATCTATTATATGCAAAATGAAAAGATTTATATATCATGAAAACTCTAGAAAAATTCTTGTTCACAAATTAACTAGAACATGGAATAAATTGAAACAAAATAACTAGGGAAAAGTTTAGTCTTTAAAACTTGAGCTTTATGATGATATTGAACAATTGTCTATTGCTCTACATTCGAAAATAATTGTGTCATATATATTAGCAGAAAACCTAAATTGCATTTGTGTAACTCTTGACTTATGCGCTTAATGGTACATTCTAGAATATTAGACAAGCAACCACTAAAATTGTGTTTTTGGACAATTTAATGATATGAAGAAGCAAACTTTCTATGCTTCATTCTCCAGGTAATTTAGTTTTCTAATTTGTAATAAAACATATTAAATGATTTTGATTCGGTTCCATTGTTAGTGATGCAAGCCTATGTCATTTCATAAGAAATTTCTTCAAAACCATTGCAACAAATTATATGACAATTTTGCCATGCATTATGATATATCGTATCACAAGATGAAGTCAAGGTGAAAGTCAAGGTGATATTCTTGGACACTAATCTTCCAAGTCTAAGGAAACTAAATCAATCCCCAATAATTGTGCTTATAAAGAATAAGAGAAGAAGCATTGAAATCATTATAGGTAATCCCTAGAATGTAATTCTTAAGGTGGTGTAAAATATATGCTATCAAACCTTGCATGGAACTAAATAGATTGAAGCCCTACCGTGTGAAGCAAAACATTAGAAAAAACATATTTAATATTAAGGATTGAAGGAAACTCAATTTGCGAAAGCTATAATTTTTTTTTCAAAGTAAGTCATTGGATCTAATAGTGACAATGGACTAAACATTTGGTTAAATCAATTCTTTGCAATAAAAAGGAAGATATTTGATTCCAAATATTTTAATCGAAGAAAAATTTGAACTATTTAAAAGTAGTGATTGTCAAATCTTCTAGTCGTTGATAGAAAGACTAGTTGAAACCTTCTCAAGCCCATTTAATGAAGGATTAGCTAACATGGAATTCTTCCAAATACAAAGGATTAGTTTCAATGGAGACTATTATCTATAAAATTGGGCTTCTTAATGGTACTATCCAATTGGTGAAGAAAACAAAGGGGGTTTACATGGATACTGTGAAGAGATTCTTATTGGAAGGTGAGAGGGTTAATCATCATCAAAATGGCTTCAATAAGGAAGATTAGCATGGTGTTTGCGATAAAATAGCATAGGTTCTCATGAGATATATCATGCTTGAAGGTGACTATAAAATATTTCATGAATTTCCATTTCTTATAATTGTGCTTACAAAGAATAAGAGAAGAAGCATTGAAATCATTATAGGTAATCCCTAGAATGTAATTCTTAATGTGGTGTAAAATATATGCTATCAGACCTTGCATGAAACGAAAGAGACTGAAGCCCTATCTTGTGAAGTATAAGATTAGAAATAAAAAAAATTATATTAAGGATCCAAGGAAACTCAATTTGTGAAAGCTATAATTTTTTTTTCTAAAGTAAGTCATTGGATCTAATAGTTACAAGGGACTAAACATTTGGTTAAATTAATTCTTTGCAATAACAAGGAAGATATTTGATTTCAAATATTTTAATCGAAGAAAAATTAGAACTATTTAAAGTAGTGGTTGTCAAATCTTCTAGTAGTTGATAGAAAGACTAGTTGAAACCTTCTCAAGCCCATTTAAGGAAAGGATTGGCTAACATGGAATTCTTCCAATTACAGAGGATTAGTTTCAATGGAGAATATTATCTATAAAATTGGGCTTCTCAATGATACTATCCAATTGGTGAAGAAAACAAAAGGGGTTTACATGGATACTATGAAGAGATTCTTGTTGGAAGGTGAGAGGGTTAATCATCATCAAAATGGCTTCAATAAGGAAGATTAGCATGGCATTTGGGATGAAATAGCATAGGTTCTCATGAGATATATCATGCTTGAAGGTGACTATAAAATATTTCATGAATTTCTATTTCTTATACTAAATCATTTTAGACTAAATGTTTAAGGTTAATTTTTCCTATTGAATTATTTATTCTTTCCAAGAGTCTATTAAAAGAGTTGCTAGTCATGGTAAAATCCATTCTTTACATTAGGATTAATTTTAAAACTTTTCTAGTTCAATTTGGATCCTATCCTTACATACAATAGCTTCCTTAATCTTTCTATTCTTACATAAAATGTGAGCTCTAAAATTATCTTGCATAACCCTAGTCCTTCCACATTGCAAACCCATATGGCCCCCATAAACTTGGCCCCTAAATATCCCTTTAGAATTCCAATGCCACCACTAAAGATAAGACTATTTTGATGGACGTATCTCTCCACCTATTTAATGAAAAGTAAGTGTGAATCCCTGACACCCATATGGAATCTTATGTTTATGTCTCTAACTTTGAGTGAGACTCTCATTAGCTCATCCAACTCTGATACTAGTTCCATTTCTTAGACTACTTTGTCTCACCCCAAATTGCCTATGAATAACGTCCATGTGTTAACCCTCCTAAATATCCCTCCCTCAACTCAAATGTGGTCCTTTTATTTTATCCCAATCAATCCCAATGTCTCTTTTATATCAAGCTTCAAGCTAAAATAGAGGAGTTGTATAACGCCATCAATGTGCATATGGAAATTTCAAAATGGTAGTTGGTCCAAATAGATGCATGCATGAAAAAAATTAAAACCCTAGAGTCTTTGGTATTTAATGAGGCATAACAATGGCCAAAGGAATCAATCTAGGAAGGTATGGGAGGATATAAGAATGTAATTGCCACATTTTCTAATTAGAGTAGGATTGACAAGGAGGTGTAGAAAATTAAGAAGGAAATTGGCTTGGGGGTGAGTAAGTTGTAGGAAGATCAAATGTGTGATCTAAAAGAGAACCAAGGGACCTTTAGTAATAACATCTAAGACATAATTGAATAGTACAAAGAATCTATCAAGAATACCATCAACATCATTCAAGTTCTGTAACAAGAGTTGAAGAGAAGGAAAGATAAACATAGGTAGATTGATGCAAATATATCTAATCATCACACCCTCATCATCACAAAAAATTACTAAAATATTGACTCTTCCAATCATTCCTAATCATAAAAGAAAGATTAGCTTAGCTATTGCAACACTAAAGAAATAAGAGTTACTCCATTACGTTACTTCACATATTTTATTCATTATGTGGTTAACAAGCAGATTGTATGACATGTAGTTTCAAGTTTAATTATTTATTGAAGTATTCCAAGTTAGTCATATATGCATAGTCATATGTATATGTATAAGCCACACCTTTTAATTATAGTTCTTATAGTAGGCAGTGAGATATCTAATTCTCAACATGATTTCATAAGCTCAACACCTACCATTCTAGTTTCAAATATGTTTGTGCCACATATATATGAATATGTTATACTTTTAATCCTATATCTATCAATACATAAACCTAGATCATTATAAAGAAGAATTAAATTCTAGAGTTCATGATTATAGAAAATAATAGTTTACTACTATATAAAGTGGTTAAAAAGCTTCAACTTCATTAGCTACATAGATGGTTCGTCTAGTAACAATAGAACATAAGGTTGTACATCTACTTCCCAAGAACACAATCAAGACTATTTCTTCACAAGGAAGGGTAACTTATCCACGGGGATCCACCAAACATGACGCACGGGGAAATGTTAAAATAGTCTAATCTATTATTGAAACTATGGGTACATACTTGTTATTGTTTTGGCATACTAGAACACCTTCAAGCTATTCTAGGGAACATAATAAATCTTACATCTACTATCCATCAATGCCACACAGGTTAAATTGTAATGCTATGAAATTTTCATGGAGACAAACAATATCACACGAGGCATTCTTCAAGTAAACATCATATAATTTTAACCATAACTAAAAATACAATTTGGTACACCCACTAAATGGATTGTATTATACAATTTATTCTCACCGTGCATCATGTAAACACCATTCTATAAACATTGAATAAAATCATCATTGTGATAAAGAAGTTAGAACCTACCAGATTTGTAATATTTGGAATCATGTATTAGCTCTTCAATAATGTACAATAATAAATGGTGTCACTACTCAATCGTCAAAGGCTAAAAGTCCAATAAAGGAAATCGATTGACTTCATAAAGAGATGGTTGAATTTTCCAATAAATTTTGGTCTCAATGAAATAAATTTTTAAATTATATACATAAATTTACAACACAATATAGATATGTAGAAATCATCATAGAACTAATAGGAAAATGATTAGTAGTTATATAAATTCAATTATATATATCATCTATAGAAAAATTCATCAGACATGAATTAAATTAAATTTTCATTGTAATTTCCTCCCATATGCATGAGAAGAACTTCAGTCTTGAAGTTTTGTATGGATACTAAAATTAGATCTGGTAGTTTATTTTGCAAAACTTATGATAGTCTCAGTTTCAAAATTTATGCATGTAGTGCATGAGGATAAGTACAATTAGTTACACAAGATACTATAGTTTTCTCTAATTTTTACATGAGTTAGAACGAGATGTTTTAAACATGGTTTTTTCTTTTACTACTAGTTTAACTATCTAACTGTAGTTTCTAGATCTCATCAATTTGTCCCAGAACTCTATATATTAAGACTTTTGTAATGCAGTGATTATCTTTGATCTATATGATCATTTGATCCTTGATCTAAGGTCAAGAATTTATTGTTCTCAGATTTGAGTGATTAAAAGGTTATATATGTTGTTTGTAGCAATTATGCATGTGCATTTTTTATTTCTTCATATGATATCAGAATTGTTCATTTTTTCAAATTCTTCATAAATATTAATTCATCTTTCACTTTTCATCATCTATCAAACATCACTCTACACATTCATAATCTAAACCACCAATGCCAAATATAAATACACTTTTCTCAATAAACATAGCTAATATCAACTAAAATTCATATATCTATGGAACATGTCCTATATCCCCACAATAGAGGATATTCCTAAAAATTTCATATATTCATATGTTATAGTGAGGAGTGAAGGGGATCTAATTCTCAACATGATTTCATGAGATTAACACCTACCATTCTAGTTTCAAAGATGTTTGTGAAGCATCACTAGGAATATGATATTCTTTTAATCCTACCTCTCTCAATATATCAACCTATCATTATAAATAATAGTTAGACTATAAAATTCACGTTTATAGAAAATAATTCTTTACTACTATATAGAGTGGTCAACAAATTTCAACTTTAATAGCAACATAAATGGTTTGTCTAGAAACAATAGAATATAAAATTATACATCTACTTCCCAAGTTCAACACAATCAAGACTATTGATTCATAAGGAAGTGTACTTTCATAAAGAGATGGTTTAATTTTCCAATGAAATTTTGTCTCCACAAAATGATTTTTAATAAATTATATACGTAAATTTACAACATAGTATAGATATGTAGTAATATTGATAGAATTGATAGGGAAAAGATAAGTACTTATACAACTTCAATTATACATTATCAATAGAAAAAATTAACTAACATCAATTATATGTCTATTCTTGTTGAGGATAATTTTTTGCCATACACTGAATCCATGAAAGGTTTTGGCTAGACCCTCTCCATGGAAGTTTCCAAATCTTGGAAGAACAACATGATGTTTGTGTGGGGAAGATTGTTCCTATTTTTAGTGAAGACTACTTTTGGTGTGATTGGGCTTCTCAATGATGCTATCTAATTGGTGAAGAAAATAAAATATTACATTGATACTATGAAGGGATTCCTACTAGAAGTTGAGAGGGTTAATCACCATAATGGGACCAATAGGGAAAATGTGTGTGATATTTGGGATAAAATAGTATTAATTCATATGAGGTATATCATGCTCGAAGGTTACTATAAAATGTTCCATGCATTTCTATTTCCTATCATAAACTATTTTAGAAAAAATGCTAAGCTTAAATTTTCCTATTGGATTTTCTCTTCTGTCAAAGAGTTAGTTAAATTTTTTTTGGTGTTGGTAAAACTAATTCTCTACATTATGGCTTAATTTAACAACTTTTCTAGTTTGATGCAGTTCTTATCCCTACCTCTGATACCTCCCCCAAAATTATTAATCCCTCTATTCTTGCAAAAAAACCGAGTTAGAACATCATATTGCATAACCCTAGTGCCTCCTCATTGGCATCCCATATGGCCCCCATGAACACGGGCCCCTAAATCCCCCTTAAAGCTTCCAATGTGACCCCTAAAGATAGTAATATATTGATCGACCTTTCTCACCATCTATTTAAAGAAAACAAAAGTATGATTCCCATATACCCGTGTGTACTCTTATAATGTTTATGACTTTACCTTTGAGTAAGACTCCATTAGCTCATCCAACTTTGATACTAGCTACTCTTCTCAAATGGCTTCTCCTCACCCCAAATTTAATATGAATAATCCTTGCATTTTACCCCCAAAAGATCCCTCCCTCAACACAAATGTTGTCCTTATCTTTTAGCCAATTTAATCCTAATGTCTTCTTCATTTCAAGCTTCAAGCTAAAATAGAGGATTTGTGTAAGGTCTTCAACATGCATATGGAAAATTCAAAATGATCGTTGGCACAAATAGATTCAATTAAGAAGAAAATTTAGACCCTAGAGTCTTTGGTGTTTAAGAAGGCACAAGAATGGTCGAGGGAGGCTATAAAAATGTGTTTTCCATATTTACTAATTTGAGTACGATTGATAAGGTGTAGAAAATTAGAAAGGAAATTAGCTCGGACTGAATAAGATTCTAAAATACCAAATGTATAATATAAAAGAGATCCAAGGGATCTGGTGCAGAGCACCCTAGGGTTTAGCTCAAAACCCTAGCCCCAGCAATTTTGAACAAGTTGTGATACAAGTCTTTCAACGAGCAAGTCATATTTTGCCTAGTCGCTCAGTCGCGGAGCCAGCAGAGAGCAGCAAAAAGAATGCATCGCACACTCGTGAGCTAGTTATGAGTTAAGTCTATTAGTGCGCGAGTGCGCGACGAGGAACTAGTCGCTCAGTCGCAGACGGCTAGCAGGGAAAAATAGTGTGCGACAATGCGACGAGCATTGGATCGCTCAGTCGCCAGGAAAAAGTCAGCTCGGGGAAGCGTGTAGCGAGTGCGCGATGGGTGATCAATCGCTTAGTCGCAAAGATAAAAAGTTAAGTCATGGTGTGCGAGTGAGAAAAACCCGATGCATCGCCAGGTCGCAGAAGGAAAGTTAGCTCGTCTCCAGACAGTGCGATAGCGCGACACTGAGCCCATCGCTCAGTCGCAGAGTAGATAACAGCTCGAGTAGAAACATAGCGAGTGCGCGACTGATCGTATCGCTCAGTCACAAAGGAATGAATAGCTCAGGTTATAACACGGCGAGTGTGCGACTTGAGCTCATCGCTCAGTCGCCGAGATATGGCCAGCTTGGATTGAAGTACAGCGAGTGCACGACTAATGTGCATCGCACACTCGCAAAGCAAGAAGCAGTTAGGGAAAAAGCAATGCGGGTGCGCGACATGAGCTCATCGCTCAGTCGCAGAGGAAAAGAAAGATCGGGTAAAGACATTGCGAGAGCGCGACGAGCAGGTCATCGCTCAGTCGCAGAGCAAAATGTAAAAGGTCCATTTCATTCGCGACTATGCGATAAACAATAGAAACAGTCAAATGGTCAAATATGCTGACTTGTCAGAAGGAGAAGACATTGAAAAGTCTTAACCGCCAAACAGAAAAGGAATGACACAAAGGAAAAGAGATGACCAGAGTGTCGAACATGCAGAGAAGGTGATGACAGATTGCAGACGAGAATGCAGAATAGAGAACAGCTGGAGAACTGAGATCGACAGGTAACCACCAGGGTTACGAAATCAAGGAGAAGCCAGAGATAAAGTAGAGAAGATGAATCTGAGAAAGGGTTCAGTTCGGTAGAGATAGTGCAGTTCAGTTCAGTGAGTTAGTTAGTTGCAGAGAATAGACTAGCAGAGAGTTGTAATCTTCTGTATAATCAATAAAGAGAAGTCTGTCTATACTTTACGTGTTTGTTGTTCTGAGTAGATTTCTGTAAAGTGCTGTTTTGTTTCTGTTAGATAATATGGGTGCTTCTTGACTCTGATAATCTGTTCAATGGATTGTGACAGTCAAGAAGCATCCACCTTGTATATTATGTTTGTTTCTGTATTTATGTTAGTGGAGAAGCTAGTCAGGTTTGCAAACAAGTCCTAGGCGAGCCTATGGTTCAGCTAGAGAGACTTGTAGATGAGATAGATAAGTAAGAAGGTGCATGACTGTAATGAAGTCAGTCATGAAGAGTGAGATACAGTGAGGAGTAATACATTTCGGTGGGTAGGGAACCTAGGAGAGAGGGAATAGAAAAGTTCTTCTGGTTAGGGTCTGAGAGTAGCCCTAAGAGACTCAAAGGTGAGTCTAGAGAGTCTTGAATTGAATAGGATTCCAAGGTGAGATTCCTAGAAGAGAGTAGGAATTTCAGAGAGTTAGGTGACCTCCCCATCAGGATCCTTGTGAATAGTATCTAAAATGTAACTGACCACTACAAAGAATTTGTCAATAATACAATCACTATCATTCAAGTTTTGCAATAGAAGTTGAAGAGGGGGAAAGAGAAACATAGGTAGATTGATGGATTACTCGATGCTCATCGCATACCTCATCATCACAAACATTACTAACAGACTGATGTTTTTAATCTTGCCAAACCTACAACCCTACAAGCTAGATTTGCTTAGCTCTTGCAAAAATTATGAAATAAGTCGCTCCATGTTGTTACTTCACATATTTTATTCATCATGTGTTAACAAGGAGAAAGTATGAGAAGTATTTGAGCATTCATATATGCATAGTCGTATGGGTATGTACAACTCACAATTCTTAATTATAGTTGTTATTGTGGGTAGTGAGACAAATCCAATTTTCAATATGACTTCATGAGCCTAAAACCTACCATTCTAGCTTCAAAGATTATTTTTCCATGTTACTAGGAATGTGATATACTTTTAATCTACCTCAAACAATAGATTAACCTAACATCATACATAAGAATTAGATTCTAGAATTCACACTTTAGAAAACAATCGTTTACTACTATATAGAGTGGTCAACAGATTTCAACTTCAATAGAAACATAATTGTTTTGTCTAGTAACAATAGAACATAAGGTTGTACATCTACTTCCCAAGCTCAACACAATCAAGATTATTGCTTCATAATGAAGGGTAACTTCATTAAGAGATGGTTTAATTTTCCAACATAGTTTGGTCTCCATGAAATGATTTTTTTTTATAAATTATATACATAAATTTACAACATAGTATAGATATGTAGAAATCATCATAAAATCAATAGGAAAAACCATAAGTAATCATACGACTTCAATTATATATCATGAATAGAAAAATTCATCTAATATTGATTAAGTGTCTATTCATCTTTCACTTATCATCATCTATTAAACAAGATTGGACACATTCATAAGCCAAACTAGTGATGCCAAACAAAAGCACAATTTTCCCTACAAACATATCCAATATCGATTAAAATTGATATATTATAAGATTTTCTTATATAGTGTAGGACACAACCTTGCCATATATACATATCCTCGCTGTAAACATCACACACTAATGACTAATTCCAAGGTAAAAAGCGTTAAATAGTCAAAGTTGACTTACTTTTTACAAGCTTAATTTTTTCCTTAGTGCGTGATGTTTAAGACTGGCCGAGATAACTTCACGTCCTCACAACAGAAGACATTGTCCCACATTTTAAAGGGTAAAATTCATATATGCGTAGTCGTATGGGTATGTACAACTCACAATTCTTAATTATAGTTGTTATTGTGGGTAGTGAGATAAATCCAATTTTCAATATGACTTCATGAGCCTAGCACCTACAATTCTAGCTTCAAAGATTTTTTTGCCATGTCACTAGGAATGTAATATACTTTTAATCTACCTCAAACAATAGATTAACTTATCATCATACATAAGAATTAGATTCTAGAATTCACACTTTAGAAAATAATCGTTTACTACTATATAGATTGGTCAACAATTTTCAACTTCAATAGGAACATAATTATTTTTTCTAGTAACAATAGAACATAAGGTTGTACATCTACTTCCCAAGCTCAACACAATCAAGATTATTGCTTCATAATGAAGGGTAACTTCATTAAGAGATGATTTAATTTTCCAACAAATTTTTGTCTCCATAAAATGATTTTTTATAGATTATATACATAAATTTACAACATAGTAGAGATATGTAGAAATCATCATAATAAATAGGAAAAAATATAAGTAATCACACGACTTCGATTATATTTCATGAATAGAAAAATTCATCTAATATCGATTAAGTATCTATTCATCTTTCATTTATCATAATCTATTAAACAAGATTGGACACATTCATAAGATGAACTACTGATGCCAAACAAAAATACAATTTTTCCAACAAACATATCTTATATCGATTAAAATTGATAAAAATTGACTTATTCTTTGCAAACTTAATTTTTTTCCCTTAGTATATAATGTTTAAGACTGGCCATATATCTTTGGGAGCATGTCCTCACAACAGAGAATATTATCCCCATAAGAGCGAAGGTAAAATTCATATGTGGCACACAAGCTTGATGTATAAGATAATACAGCCTTATTCTACTGTATATATATACATATGGAAGCAGCAGAAGATCGTTTGATTAGAGAAGATAAAGAAAGCTGAGAAGGCTAGGCGATTTGGCAGGAGTCGTCATGACAGAAGTAGGTATAGCCCCCACAGGATATGCACCCACAAGTATCAGTGGGTCCCTTCTCCACAACAACAATGGGGACATTGGTAGTGCTATCGCAACAGTACAACACGTCATCGCAGATTAAGCAATCACAGATTCGTGCTTCCACCATTTTATTGCCTCTCAGAATCAGTAGAAACATTATTAACAGTTTCATGAATTCCTTACCACCATCTGCTTTGTTTCCCATTTCTAATTAATTGCATACAATATGAAGTAGTGAGGATTCACAGGCACGGCAGGGAGGGCTTAAATAAGTGCAGAAGCCGTCTTGATGATTCGATTTCATTGTCAAGGACACCAACATACGACACCTTTTACTAATTCGTCCGCCCATTTTTTATATATATATATATGTTTGTTGATCATTATTTATATATTTGGACATTAAATTTATGTTGATCATGGTTAACCTACAATATTTTATATGTGATTCGTCCGCCCATTATTTGGAATCCAGAATCCATAACATAAGATTTTCTAGGGCTTAACCAGCGCACACAAAGTTCTGACCAGTCAATGTTTTCCGTTTTCAGTTTTGTTTTTATAGTCACCATTTGAATATTGGTTTTTTCTGCACGTCACTCTTGTAAAAAACGGATAGAATACAGCAGAAAAAACAAGTGCTACGTAAAAATATAGAAAAAACAAGTGCTACGTAGTGGCTAAAAAATATAGAAAAAATAAGTGCTATGTAGTGGCTAAAAAATACATATGAGATATTGTGTCTTACAAAATTGTCAGTGAAGGAATAAGGGATATTCATTCGGCCAAATTCTGCCTGAGGCATGATCCGGGCTGTCCCTTGTGATGTCTGGAGCCTTTGCAAGCAGCAAGACTTGATCCATAGCCAACTCATTGAAAATCAAACAACTTCACCAGCAAACCAAGAACCCATTCACAATATTCCCAGTTCTTAATCTTACTACTAAAATACTTTTCTCATAACTTATAATCTTGTATATATGATTATAGTTACCACTTTGTATATTATGATTATTATTTATATAAATTATTATTTTATTTATTATAATATTATATAATATGATTTATTTTAAATATTATATATTAAATTATTATTATTAATTTGTAATATATATTAAAGTTAAATGAGGTTATAGTCAATTATAGATAAACTAGTACAATGTTATTTTTAACAATTTGAAGAGTAGTGATCATTTTAAAATTATTAGAAATATTTCAAAAATAATAATTTCATACATAATAATAAATTGATCTAAATTTTTTTATAATAATACTTCATTAAAATGTTTGCATTTTTATTTGAATTTATAGTTATATATTTTATTCTAAATTACTTTCCAATATTTTTAACAATTTATGAATATTAATAAATACAATAAATAATTAAATATTTTTCTTCATTTTTAAAATTAAATTTAATAGATATAAAATTAATATCCTTAAACATACATACATTGAAATTAATCATGCAAATATATGCATGGTTAGCTTAAAATGATTAGATAAATATATAGTAGTCAATAAAATGTTGATTTTAAGTTAAAAATTTTGAAGAACAAAACTATAAACAAAATATAATCACGCACCTACAAGAAAGATCTAAGGTTATAAAAAAATGTAAATATATTAATATTTCATCATATATGTTTCAATGCATGCCATATGTATCGTAAGATGTAAAAAATGGATAGGTTGATGATTAATGTGTGGGAGAAGGTGAGGGCTAAGAGAATGAGCCAATTTTTGCACAAGATTTAATCATCTGTCAAATTTACAATTGATGAAAATATTCTAAAAAAAAAGAGAACAAGTATGAATGAGAAACTAATATATATATATATATATATATATATATTTAAGTTCAATATGTGCACTCCATAAGAATATACCAAACAAAATGAAAAAGATATAATAAGTTGTTTCTATTTCACAAGTGAAATCTAATAGATCACTTCAATATTACTTAATTTCTTAAAAAAAATAAAAAATAAGAATTAAGGTTAGCAAAATTATATATGACTCGCGCCCATGTAGTTAATTAAACCATGTCAAGTTTATCATACACTAAAAATATGATTAGATAATCTATTTTCATATTCTCGTAGATTAAAAATGCAAATTGAAATTGACAAAATATATACTTTTCTTCATTGAGTAAATGTGATATTAAAATATAATATAATATAATATTAATATTTTAATACAATAAAATATAATATAGTATATTATTATGTAATATCATATCATATTCATAATTATACTTGTTTTGTTCACAAGTCTAAGGGTGGTGGAAGGCCGACCATTTCATTCAGAACCAACATTGGTTGAAGACCATCCAATTCATCTTCAAATAAACCAGTCGATCGTATTAAGCATTCATCCATTTTCTGCACTTTAAACATACATCTATTTTCAGCACAATTATTGCATTGCCTTCTCTCTATTTTATGGGTGATTTGTTTGCATCATATATGTTTGCATGGAGACCAGATCGAAGTACAAGTTACAGTCTATAAGGTGGGCATCTTGCTACAAAAGACTACATTGAACATTATGATTTGCGACTAAATTATTCTTATTTAGTTTCTTCAAAATATTCCCATCCTTCATTTGGCCTACAAATTCAGAATGATTTCATCTTGGCCAAAATTAGAATCTAATATAGTCGTTAATGTGGGTGAGTGGCTCATGATCACAATGATAGGTTTGTCTTGACAATGGCCCTCCCTTTGGGTTCCCAGACAAACCACTATGTTGAGGCTTATGCAACCTCCATTGGATTTAAATTCCACTAGCTTCTCGAGGTTTTACAAAGGTGGGTCCCTAGACCCTAGTTGGACCACAAAAAACTTAATACTTGAATGTTTAAGCATTTCCAGTTCCTTCCAAATGTATAAGATCTCATATATGTGTGTGTGTGTGTGTGTAGAGGTATATGTATATATATCATGAGGGTAATTCAATTGCTGATGGGTTTACAAAATTAGGAGTTGTGCAACCCAGTGAGAAATGATGGGGGATAAATGACATCATCCCCCATGAGATCAAATTACCAATTTAAGATGATGCAAAATATTGCAAACTCGAAGGCATTTTTGTAAATGATGGATTTGAAATTCAAACCTGGGAAAAGTGGCATGATGACAATATTGCTCATTATTATGGAATGATATCACATAGATGAATTTATGAGCCATGTTTATTGATTCTAGATCATTTTCATGGTCTATTGGCTCCTTTATTTCCCTTGTGACAAAATGGGTAGAGATAGGCATCGGCTGGAGCCTATCATCTATCCAAAATGACAGGAGAATGTTGTAGTCTAGAGCGAATTGTTTGTAGGAGGCCTCACTCCCTACATTGAGAAACTACATGGGTCAAATCCTCGAGTTACAATTATGTTTGTGGAAGGATTGGAGGAAGGAGCTCTCAAATGTTTTGGTATGAAGCTTGTGGTTTTGGAAGAGCTAGTCATGGAGGTCTCTTATATAGTGATTGAGGGCAGGAAGATTTTCAAAGATAAGAAGAGCATTGATGAAGCATTGAAAACTTTCTTTGAAAAGGGAAAGAGGGATAAAGTTAAATGGAACTCTGATTGAGGGTATGACAGGGCTTCTATCAAATCCTTGTGGGTAAAAATAGTTGAAGTTGTTATGAGGTGTGTGACGCTTGATGACAAATTACGTAGCCTTTTTAGCTATTGTTTTGTCATTTTGAATCATTTTTGACATGAAAAATTCATTTCTTTGCATTTCTACCTATTTTCATCTCTGTCTCATATTCTTAAGTTGCATAGGAAGAATCCATCACAACCAGGTTTACATGAGGGCCTTATTCTTCTTATAATAGAATTTTCTAAGACTATCTCTTTTCAAAAGAAATCCCAAATGATAGGCCTAAGAAAGATGTTAATTGTTGATTGAACATTCCTCGATTCCAAAGGACGTCCCCTCCTGGGATGATGGTGAGGTTTACCTAGTAAAATGTACATGCCCTAAGAGGGACACCAAGACCCACCTTAAAATTGTCATCTATGATGATGAATATTCTGATTATTCACCTTCTATTGAGTGTATTTTAGATTCCGTCATCCCTATTAGTGATGTGAAAGGAAAAGGGAAGTGAATGGTTCTTCCTCTATTTTGGCCAAGGGAAAAGAAAAGTCCAATCATTTTCCCAATCTTCCCACGTGAAAAAAAACTCAAAAATGATATTGATTATGATGAAGATCCTATTCAACATCCTCAAACTACTAATGAAAATGATTTGGACCTCCATGTTGAAATATCTATGGGGAAATAAACTCCATTGGAAAAAGGATCATCTATTTTTGATAGTGTGAATATAGGAAAAAATGTTAAGGATACCATGGATGATCATTAATCACTTCTCATGTGGATTTTTCTTAGAGATTAATGCCCTCAAGGATAGAGGTGTGACTACCTCCAATAATGAAAGTGTTAAAAAAATTCTTTTCATGAGTCAGGATCTAGCCCAAGGGGTTAGAGATGTAAAAGAGGACTGTGAAAAGAGAATTAAGGCTTTGGAGGATTCCACTTCCAAATTTTATTATATATTAAGGGAAATTGTGGTGATCAACCATACTTCTAGATGGAGGACTGTGTAGATTGAATTTGGAAGCTAAATGCCCAAGCTAAAATAATCCATGATATATCAAAGGGTGCAGCTAATTCCACATCTAGAAGTGTTAAATCAAAGAAGCAAATCATGAACTCTGGGGTGACCTCTTATTTTCTTCCCAGACCTATCACAAGACTTAACATCAATGATAAGAGAGCTAGGCCAAATTATTGTGTGCTCAACAACGTTTGGAGCATAAATGATGAATTGATTAAAAATAATGAAAGTGCACTAAAAATATGTAAGGTTTCTAGGGCTTGGTCCCCTATTTTTGGTGTAGTTTTATTTTGGTACAATATCTAGTTTTTGGTTAGTTTCTTATTTGGAATTTTTTTGTGAAAGGATTTTAGGTCCCTTTAGAAACTGCTTAAATCTTTGATAAAAAAACAAGCAATTTGTAAAGAGATTAAAAAAGGAAAACTATAAAGCCAAAATAACTCCCCAAAACAAACACAATAAAATGACTCTTGATGTTCTTCGTATTAATTTCATTTTCATCATTTCTGTGTAATTGTTTTTACTTTTATTTTATGTGTTCAATTTGTATAAATAACAGTATGAGAGTGTGACCTTTGGGAATTTAGACAAAACATTATGCTGAAGTAAATGCAACCTACATTGGGGAATCAAAATGACAATTTCTAAGGTTTATCAAAAGATCTGGTTAGAGAGTGTCTCATTAAACATTATCAACTATCTTAAGGATGCCTAGGTTCCTAGTTGGACAATTAGAATCGTAATCTTTGATAGCATTGAAATGTTTAAATCCTTTTATGCTTACAAAATCTCTCATATATTTTGTGAAGGAAATAAATTTGGTGATGATTTTGCCAAAAATGGAGTCAAGAAAAGTAATATATTATAGTGGACTTATGATGAAATGCCCATGGAAATTAAAAACCTCATTTTTTATAATAGTCGATTATGCTAAAATGATGACTCTCTATGTAGTGATGAAAAAATACACTTGTCTTGTATGAATGGTGACGATGAGGTGCCCAGTGTTAGAAAGTGAAGTTGATGTTATTCATGTTGTTGTCATTAAGTCATTGATGTCAACATATCCAATGCATAGAAGAGGTTTGGCTATTTTGGTGTATCAGTTGATGTGTATACCAATATTGTTTTTATATCAGTAGCAGTGTTTACCAAAATATGTGCTTTGTATATTTATCCTTATCTATTTCGGTGATGGTTCCTTTTAGTATGCAACATACAATGGAACATTTGTTTTGGATCGGTCTTATCTTGGACGTATTTTTTGTGATTTAGTTGATGCATTGTAATGTATAGATCCTATCTGTTGGTACCAAATATCTCAGAGATTATGTAGCATGTTGATATGTATGAGGCATGCTGTATTGGGTGAGGTGGTCCACAAATTAGTTCTTACCACCACAAGATTGTTTCGGTGTGACCTATTTAAAATCAGTTTAGACCGACTTGGTTGTTGGTATCAAACAATATAAGAAGAGATATAATCTCAATTGTGAGAATGGTGCTTTGAAGAAAGTAATATGCAAAGTGAATGCAAATTTGACAAAGAAAAAAATGAATGTTTATGTATGTACAAGTTGATGCAATCGGTAGCAGCTTGTTATATCATTTTTGTATTGAAGAGTATGAGTGACAATGACTTTAATAATGGATTCTCTTCTCATTTCTTATATTTTGAAAGTGAGTCCATTTGTATTGGTAGTGAGCCTAATTATATTGGTAGTGAGCCTAATTGTATTGGTAGTGAGACTTTCTATTTATACCGATAGTGATTTGACCAATAGTGAGAAAGCCACAATGAGAAAACTCATAGTGAACCCTTAGAAAAAAACACCTTAACCAGTGTCACCTTTATTGGTGCTCATTTCATGAGAATTATTTTCTCTGTGGTTTTTCCCAGTTTGAGTTTCCACATAAATTTTGGTCTTCGTTGTGTTGATGGTTTTGTCCTTCCACGTTTACATCTGTTATAAGTTTTTGAATTGTTCAAGTTATTACCGGTTCAGTAAAAAATTTAATAAATGTTTATGAATAACTGATTCACCCACCTTCTCAATTATTCTTCCTATTCAACAATTGGTATCATATCTTGGTTCCTTGGTGAAGAGCTTAACCACTTGAATAAGATTTTATGACGCATAAAATGAACATTCCTATGTTTGATGGATCTCGCTATAGTTCATGGAAATATTAGATGTGATGATACACGATCTCGATCAGTGCTTTATCAAAAACTAAATTAGCTAAGGTTACTTCATTCAAGACTACTTATGAATTTTGGGAAAAATTGAAAGAGATGTTTAAAGGCAATGATAGAGTTAAGTTTTCTAAGAAACTAACCGCTAAGCATCATTATGAGAATATGAGAATGAAATAAGGAGAATATATAAGAAGCTACTTTAGAGAGCTGATAATGTAGTAAATAAGGTCAAGAATCAAGGAGGAAACATCAAAGATGAAGATATCGTGGAAAATATCTTGATGTACCTACCAGAGAGTTATAGCTAGAAGATCTTGGCAAATGAAGAAGTTTACCAAAAAACATTTGTTTGGTACCTTGACCACATTTGAATTGATGAAGTTTGGTAAAGACAAGAGTGTATCTGAGACAACATTTAAATCCACAGAGATAGAGGAAGATCTAGAATATGAAGGCTCAAATGAGTTGGAAGCAAAATTTTCAAGGAATTTGAATAAAGGTCCTAGAAAATATAGAGGTATATTACCTCTTAAATTCTTTAGATGTGGAAAGATTGGTCATTTCCCTACTAGGTTTTTGGAGAGAGGTCCTAGGAAAAAACTTGAAAAAGTCAAGAAGAAATCTTACTATGTCAATGAAGATGCTAGTATTTTGGATTATGAGTCAGAAAATGATGACATATATTTTTCCATTAGTATGAAAAGGAAAACCATCGGTAATGACTACATAGAAAGACAGGTTATAACACAACTTGACAGAAGAGTCTACAGTATAAACCGAAGACACATCTTACAAGTGCAAACCAAAAAAGTTAACAGTGGAACCCGACATGAGTAAACCAGAAGAGGAACCTGACAGGACAATACAAACCAAAATAGAAAAAAAGAGAGGAACCTGATAGAACAAGGGAAACCGACAAAGAGTTCATAGAAGGAACACCGAAAGAATTTCAGAGCAACCCAAGAATCAAACACCGAAAGTCAATTATATCCCGAGAAAAGTGGATCTGAATTCCACGTTAGATAAAACACTTATGCTTTCTAATTAGAGTTTAGATTTGTTTTAAAACCATTTTCTTGAGGGACAAGAAAGATAATTGTAATTTTTTTAATCAATCTAACTAATTAAAAACATGCAAACTAGGAGATCAAGGTCAAGTTGTAAACCTTTGATCATAGAGTTAAGTTTATAATGGGTGAAACTAAAAAGGTCAAATCTATTTGTATAAATAGATGTGTAATAATTAATTTGAAATGGATGTGAGGATGAATGTAGCCAACAAGCACATCTATGGGTCAGATTGAGAGTTTCAAGAAGCAGAGCAACACAAGACAAATTTGGTTATCAAGAACCAAGAATCAAGGCTACCGAGCAACAGAGGTATTAATCAATCACATTAGGTTATACATTGTACATGTAATATTTAGTGGATATTGTGTGGTGAATATTTGGTACCTGATAAGAGGGACACAAAACATCAATAAGTCATTTCATTAGCTCAAAAGGTTAGATAAACATGCAAAACCCACTAATATCGACCTATTGCCTTCTAACTAAGAAGAGTGTGATTAGTAACATAATAGCCCTTAGATTATGCTACAATCAGTGACATTTATGACCTAGCATGAAGGATTTTAGTTTAAAAACAAGATAAAAGATGAGAAAACATGCATTCTAGCTCTAAAAATGGAAATGAGAACAATGCAAAGGCATGAAATAAGAAGTGACATATGAGTCTAAGATTAATCTAATAGCATAACAATGCATTTACAATCTAAGGCGAAGGCTTATTTTCTCTCAAAAATGGCTTCTATTTATAGAAGAATGGGAGAGAGAGAGGGGAGACAAGGTTCATTTATGAGTTTAGGGACTCATTAATGGTGGTGTAAGAACCATTAATGCCTTGGGAATTAAGGAGGTATGGAGGAGACATGGGCTTAAGGCATTTTCATTAATAAGACATTAATGAAAGCCTTAAAGAAGAAAGGGGAGGGTGTAAGAGGATGGCTTGAGAAGTTGGACTTGAGGAAGGAATCTTGAGATTCCTTGACTTTCTCAAGTGGGTTGAGTTGCTAAGAATTCCTTAATAGACTGTGACAACATTAGGAGGTGGGTTAGGATTAGGATTAGATTAGCAAGGGTGAATGGGTTGAGAAGGGTTAGAACCCAGGGTAGAAGTGGTTGAGATAGGCTAGGTTGGGGTTAAGGAGAATATTAATTAAATGAATTAAACTTATTTAATTTATTAAAAAATAGGAATTTAATTATTTAAACAATTTAATTGCTTTTTAATAATTAGGGGACTATAGCCATTTTAATTAAATTAAATAGGCTAGGGGAATGAGTTATTTTGCAAGTGGGTAATTGATTTAGGGATTCATTTAATTCTTTTATAACTAAATATGATAGCCACGTTTGATTTAAATGGTTTGAATTGATTTGGATCATGTGGCTATAATAGTTAATATAAACTAGTGATAAAAATCACCTAGGACATTAAATTGATTTGAAGAATTATGCCAAGCAGTAACAGGATCATTTGGACATAATCGAGGGTATGATCACACTTAGAGAAAATAGGGTCCATATTTGGAAAAAACCAAATTCAGGTGGCTACATTTTGCCCTCTTTGAATTGATGTGCGAGCAGCACATTGATTCAAAGAAAGTTTTTGATTTGTGACTTCAAAAAGATTGAGATTTTCGTTCTTGGTTGTCAAACGAAATGTTGATGAGATCAGTCTCACACTTGATTGAACCAAACTGATAGAATTGAGTTTGAACTTGGTTGTCATCCAAAATCCAATAAAATATTTTAAGGATACCAATTCTGAACTTGGTTGTCGTCCAAAAATTGATAATACTGATTCTGAACTTGGTTGTCGTCCAAAAAGCCAGTATGAAGCTACCAAGAGCTTTAATAAAAATATCTTAAAATGAGGAAACATAAGATATCAGCTCATGAGAACCAAAGCTTTCTATCCAATAGTTCCAACTTTAGTAAAGGAAACTGTTATGCCCCTAGTTTGTTTGATAACAAAGTCATTTTTAATGCAGTTTTGAGCAAAAATTTAATTGATGATAGTGTGATCATGCCCCCTCAGGAATGAAATCGAAGGAAAAGAATGAAATCCCTCTATTGAAATAATGTATCACATGCTCAAAGCGGTTAGGACAAGAAAGAATGGAGTAGAAGATGTGGGAAAAGAAGGTGTGTTTAAGACGAACACACGATTACCAAGTTAATTATGGGAAAAAGTGAGTGATAAGATTGATAAAATGATGTTAGACCAAGATGTATGATGAAATGTGCAGTATGGACCGATGCGTGGAACAAATGAAGCAAATTTGCAATTCTCAGAATGATCATGAAAAATGGCGCTATGCTGCTGAAAACATTGTAGGCACCTTCGATTTGGTTCCTAATTGATCAGAAAGAGAACATAAAGGAAGTTGTAGGTGTCTGGGAGGAGTTTTTGAACTCTTAAATGTCTCAAAAGACCCATATAAGCCTCCAAAATTACCATTTCACTATTCATTTTTAGTTTCCTCCATAGTAAATCAGAGAGCTCTACAGAGAAGATGGTAGTCCCTGTGAAGAAGCACCATTTTGAGATGAGCCGTCGACATCAGCAGCCACCCGACTACCCACCACTGGTAAGTGCTCGATAACTACCCTGTGGATTTTGCAATTTTCAAATTTATGCATTTTTGTGGCTTGTAGAGCCCTTTCAATTTAGGATCGTATCTGGGATTCTGGATCACAACCTGCGAATCCTGTGTCACATCCAGTTTTTCCTGGATCGGGTCTAGTTTTTTTCAGATTCCTATGTCACATTCAGTATTTCCTGGATCACATCTAGTGTCTTTGTTTTTGTCTTTTTTAAATAGGAAATCCATCAGTGTGTCGCACCTGGTGTGCTTAGGGTTGCACCTTGCATTTAGGATCATATTCTATATTTCGGGGATCACATCTGGTAAACGCAATCGCATCCTATATTGCCAGGATCGCATCTAGCAGAAAGGATCACATCCTTCTATTTCAAAATCATATCTAGTTAAGAGAATTAGTATTTTAATCATTCTGGCTTGTTTGCGTCATGCGAACTTAGAATTACTTAGCTGATTAGGAATCTGCCCCTGTGTTGTAGATAGGATGTTGATGCATTGTTGTTTTTGTCAAAAACAGGCCCAATTTGAGGTAGTCGCATTTTGCGGCACTTACCCTACGCATGTTCTTGCATTGTCGGGACATTTATCAGATGATGAGAAGACGACTGTGGTCCAATGTGGATTACAGTCCTTGATAGGTGTATGCACCCTAAAATGGTCGCCTAGACTTTGGGCCCCATTTCTCAATTTATCAAATCCCTGAATCAATACTTTCAAATATCAACAATATCAATTATATCAATTTCCTTGATCAAATCATAATTA
>MU226454.1:411609-451856 GCA_018584345.1 Thuja plicata
ATTTAATTAAATAAAATTCTTCTAATTTATTTAATTGAAAGAAAACCCCTCTTTTAATTAAATAAATAAAAATCCCCACTTAAAGCACTTTATTTGTTGAAAAAAGGAAATAAATTAAATGAAAAAGTAAATAAAAATCCCTTTTTCACATCTTTCTAAGTAGTGGGTTTTTGCCTCTTAATCTCCACCCTTGATTAAGATTTTTGCCTCTTAATCTCAACGGTCCATTTTTATCTCACTTCTTATAAAAGGAGAGCTCTCTCCTTCATTTTCACATCTTAAGTTTTTATAGTATTGTTATGCTACAAGTTTTCTAGGTCATTTGGAGCTCTTTGAAGACTTTTTATTGCATTCCATTGTAGTTGCATATTTGCTTTCATAGTTGCATTGTTATAGCATTCATAGTTTCATTTCATAGCTTGGATTTCCTTTTATGCAATAGAATAATCTCACATATTCTAAATAGGAAGGCTTGGTAATACTTGTTCTTTCCTTTCATAGATTAGTTGCATTGTACTTTCTGTTTCATAGCTTAGTTTACATTCTCATATAGCTTGCATTGCATTTCATACATTTGGATTCATTGGAGATATTGGCATTCTTTCCCTTGTCTTCATTGTGAATCTCTCGTTGTGTTGTTTATTGGCAAGGTCATGAGTTTATAGCTCTAGCTGAGAGCAATTTTACAAACCTTGCAAGTCCATGCATAGAGAGCTATGGATCGATTTGTGAGGGCTCATTCTTGAGTTTCCTTGCATGTAAGGATTCATAGAAGTGCACTATTTTGTGTGTACAATAGGTTTACCCTAGATCAGGGTAAACCGTGGGTTGTTGACTGCTCTTACTGAGAGATGACATTCAGAGCACAAGACCTTCCATTTATCGACAGGAGAGATCACTGTGACCCTAGAGGATGTCTAGAGGATACTTCGGGTACCAATGGTCAGATAGGCTTAGGTTTTATTTGAGTCCCAAGCTGGCATGGCTATTGGTGCTGCATGCTGATTTTTCTAGGACGACACCATAGACCAGAGATATCTGTCTTGGGACTACATGGTTGATCACTATGATCAATTATCTATTTACTTAGTAGGTCTGGTAGGCGGCATCCTGATGCCAGATAGGGGCCAACATGGATTCATGGTCGGCTGGGTGAGTATGATTGAGCAGATGGTTTTCCACCATCGGTGATTTGCTTGGGGAAGCTATATTTTAGCTCACATGTATCGAGAGCTGCATGAGATTGTATACCATTATTCCTGCAGTATGACTGTGGGTATCCTTATTCTTCAGATCTGGGCCTGGGAGCACATCCCTGTTACACAACCGATTGTAGATAGGTAGAGGGCACCTAAGTAGTGCTATGTATATATTTATGTAGGCCTTCTGCAGCAGCCCCATCTAGGAAAGATTGACTACTGGCATCACTTATTTGATGATATGACAGAGGTCATTTGGCGACCATATCTAGATTGTGAGGTGTGGACCTCTGATGCCCGACATGTGTCATATTTGTGTCAGAGATGATATCTCATTGGCCGAACCAGGTATGTTATAGAGCAGTTTGTTATCACCAGAGTATTGAGGTAGTATGGTCGGCGACAGGGAAGGACAGAGGATATTGCAGTATACGCTTGTACCAAAGATGAGACACCTCTATGGGGCGCACAGTTGACCTATGAGACTGCACACCGGGAGATCCAAGACATGGTTGTAATAGACTGGGATCTCCAGCTAGATGTAGAGGATGTAGGTGTATCAGATGGTTATGCTGCGGAGAGGCTCCAGTATCCATTTCCCTGATTCACTATTCCTGAGGAGATTATTCCTCGTATAGAGGAGCCCTTAGATTATGATCCTAATGATCAACCAGTAAGGGGTAGAGGAGGTAGAGACAGGGCTCCTGACAGACATGGAGGCCATGATGGTGGTAGGGACAGTGGTAGAGATGGTAGGCGTCCTCCTCCTGATGATGGGAAAGATGGAGATGATAGGGGTGGTGGTGGAGAGGTCATCGATATAGGTGGTTCTAGTGGTAGTGGAGAGGGTCGGCATACCTGATTCAGATTTGTAGCTCCTCAGTGAGATATTGGTCTTCTCCTTACTAGGGACCAGCAGAGACAGAGACAGTAGGGACAGGATAGGCCACATGATAGAGGATAGGACCAGTCTTAGGATCTGGATATAGGTAGAGATGGAGATCCACTATCCAGATGTGAGCAGGAGAGAGAGCAGCTCTAGGCCAGGATCACAGCTTTGGAGGCTAGAGTTACTACTACTGATGCTCTATTGGCAGACAGGGATCTATAGCTAGAGCGGCTGAGAGCAGAGAGAGATGCACAGGCCCGGACAATAGTCCATCAGGGATAGAGGGATACATACTATTACACCCTATATTATGCAGTAGTTCCAGAGGGTCAGAGAGCACCTTCATTCTCTCGAGTGGATAAGCAGTCAGAGGGGGCCATGCCTCCTCTAGCAGCTCCTTTTGCACCACCTCCTCCTCCTCCTCTTGACCAGGGAGAGGGGGCAGGACAGAGTTGATTATTTTGTATCATTTTGTATGACATGTATATTTTGAGATCATATTTGTATATCTGGACCCTGCTGAGATCCCCTCTTTTTGTATATCTGGATCCTTTTGAGATCCGTTTTTGTAGATGACATTCATACATGTACATTTGATTCATTTTGGCACACTGATACATTGATACTCTTTATGCTCACTAATACACTGATACTCTTTATATTTGATCTATACCATGTTATGATGATATATGCAGCCTCTTGATTCTGACATGTTTCATGAGTTCTTTTTTCTTTCATAGATGTAGTAAATGTATCTTTTGCACATGTGATGATATCTTGGTCTCCTGATGAGTTAGTTTGTAGGTGATAACATCATTTTATGATTGGATGTGATGAGTCATTACTAATATAAATATGCTTCAAATGATACTTATGTGAAAATGCAAATGCATGTTTCTTTTGATTTTTCAGTTTATGCAAATAGATGTATGGATGCACTGTAGGATGAAAAAGTAAAAATGCAATAAATGGATGCTTTATTTTTGTATTTTCCTATTTCTTCTTTTCAATAAATGCAAAATGTATGCTATGGATGTGCAACAATATTTGACATCAGTAATATGGATGATGTAATTAACTTGATTGTTAGAAGAAGATAGAAATCATTTTTGAGCACAAAATTCCTTATGCTATTATTTTTTTCATAAATGCACCATGCAATCTCTAAATGCAGCTATATGTAGACTCTTAGGACTTGTCACTGATTAGCAAGCATTGTAACATTTTTATCATCATTGGGCACTTTTTAGAATAGATACCACCTGATAGTACAACCATCACTAATACCCATTGATATTATGAAAGTATGAATACTATGTTTTTATTGAAATGTCAGAAATAGACTTAGGCATCAAGGCATAGAAGCCAGGATAACAAAAATAGTCACCTTCTTGTTAATATACTAGATTCTGATTAAGGCAAGATATTGGATCCGCAATGACCTTGAAAATTCATATCCTTGGGTACATTATGATTCGTATACCTTAGTGAGAATTTGGATCAGAAAACAGACAAGGAAATTGTTTCAACCTCACCGTAGTTTACACATAACAAAGATCCAGAGATATGAAACTATCCACCCAGAGTGGAAACTCTTACCATAAACATCCAAGTTAGGTGAAATTTATAGGATCATTAGGAACAATCACCATACGTAGAAATTTAAGAAAACATTATGCCCCCAATCCTTGCGACTCTTTGTCTTTGCACAGACGTCATTGAGTAACTAAGAAGACATAATAAATCATTAATTGTGAATCAATCAAATAAAACTTATAATTACTTAGATGCCCCTAGTTGAAAACATCATCAGGACATAAAAGAATCATAATCGAACCATTATCAAATTGTGTGTTTAAGTAGTACTTGTTCATTCATATGTCAAACACAGTAAAGATTCATCAATCAGAAAATTGTAAGACAAGAAATATGGTGTTCCATGTCTATGCATTAATAGGATATTTTGTTCATGTTTGCGATCTAAATAGAGCCTTGTAGGAACTCCATTAATATAAATGTCATGTCAAGATATGCGATGTGTGAAAAGACACCCTTGTTTTGAAAAGTGACATTGTTTTGCATGTATCAAGAAACATTGTGTCTGTGAGGCAAACCATCCTAGAGCAACCTAGCAACCGTAACCTACCATACTAGCAAAGATGCCCCCAGTGCAGAATGAATTATTCCTAAGACGTAAAGATAGACAAATCCCAAGAGAGGATAAGATAGTCATTTAGGAAGATGATGTCAGCGTACGAGCATAGGAAAAATTATGAAGGCCTAGTATTAGTAGTGCATTGATAGATGGAGCACAGAACACAAGTGACGTTTGATTGCCAGGTTTTCACCACTTGGCAAGATCTTTTTTTTTTTTTGCTACCAAGATGCCTATTTTACCAGGTGCTCATCAAGGCACTTTTCTCTTTTTCAAATTTTTTGCTATTTTTTCTTTTTTGAATGTTTTTGTAGTATCAAGGCACCTGTTTACCAGGTTTTCACCAAGAATACCCTTTTTGTAGGAACTTTTCTAGTACTTTTGGATTTCTTTAGGATCAGTTTTCTGAATGTTTTTGGTATTTTGCAAGAAATTTTTGCTGTATAGGCTCTACTAGCCAAACATTAAGCGTAGAACCACTTCAAATGTAGAGTGTTGATATGATCTAAAAGAATGTCTCCCTCAGGTGTAGCTAGTTGATAAGCACCAGTCCCAAAAGTAGCAGTGATAATGTAAGGCCCCAGCCAGTTAGGTTCAAACTTTCCTTTTTTCTCCCTGTTAGGCTGGTTCTTAGGATTCTCCTTGAGGATGAGATCTCCTACTTAAAATTTGTGTGGTTTCACATTTTTATTGTAACCTTTGGACATATGTACTTGATACACTTTGAGGTGATCAAACGCTTATTGCCTGCGCTCATCTAGTAGGTCTAAATAATTCACTCTATCTATAAGGTACTGCTCATCAGTAACCAGTCCTTGTAAAGATATCCACAAAGATGGGATTTCAACCTCAATAGGTAGTACTACCTCAGTGCCATAGACTAAAGCAAATGGCATGGCTCTAGTTGGTGTTCTGATGCTTGTTTTGTAGGCCCATAGTGCCAGATTTAGTTGTAGGTGCCAGTCTCTGCTAGACTTGCTCACAGTTTGGTATAGGATTTTGAGAATATTCTTGTTTGATGCCTTAGCCTATCCATTACCTTGAGAATAATAGATTAAGGAGCAATGCTGAGTAATATGGAACTGTTCACAAAGGTCATTAATGTATTGATTTTTAAATTGGCCCCCATTGTCTGTTACAATTGAAGAGGGTATCCCATATCTACAAATAATGTAGTTCAGAATGAACATAGCCACCTATTTGCCAGTGGCTTTGATTAGAGGTACGACTCGACCCACTTCATGAAATACTCAGTGGCCGTAATGATAAACTTGTGTCCATTTGAAGAGTTGGGATATATTTGTCCAACCAAGTCAAAGGCCCATTGCTGAAATGGCCAATGTGTTATGAAAGGTATAAGTTCTCTGGTAGGAGCATGGATAAGGTTTCCATGTGTCTGGCATTTAAGACATACTTTTGAAAATTGAATAGCATCTTTCTCCATGGTAGGCCAATAATAGCCTACTCTGAGTAGTTTCTTGGCTAATGAAAAGTCGTTCGAGTGTGATCCCCATACACCTTCGTGGACATCTTTTAATGCTAGATCAGACTCTTTGAGTTCTAAACACCAAAGAAGTGTACCATTGAGACTGCATCAATATAGGTTGTTAGTAATGAGGATGTAACTCGATGCTGTCCTAATCAGGGATCTTTTCTCATTTCTGGATAGATTGGCGAGAATGGTTTTGTTAGAAAGGTAAGCAATGACACTGGCATATCGAGATTGATCTGGGGTATTCAAGGTACATATTATCTGGTATTTAGGGTTAGAAAAGGTAGGATAGGATATTTCTTCCACCAAGAAGTCATAGCAGAATTGATGTTCCTCTAGTTGTAACATGGATGCCAAGGTAGCCATAGCATCTGCAGCTTTGTTCTCTAATCTTGGTATTTTCTGGAAGGTGACGAAGACAAAGTACTTCCTTAGATCATCAACTAGTTGCTTGTAGGGCATCAAATTTTCATCTTTTGTTTGATACTCCCCATTGACTTGATTGATAATTGGTTGGGAGTCACCATACATATGTGAATCTATGATTTTCCATTCCATAGCTAGGTTGAGGTCGTTGACCAATGCTTCATATTCTGAGATATTGTTGGTGCATAGAAACATCAATTTGTAAGATTTGGGAATTTTGTATCCTTGTGGAGTTATGAAGAGGACCCCAGCTCCAGATCCTTGTTGAGTAAATGAACCGTCAAAGTACATCTTCCATGGATGTTTAGTGAGATGTATGATTGTTTCATCAAGGAATTCAATTAGTAGAGGTTCATCATCCTGGAGTGGTGAATTAGCCAATTGATCTGCAAGTACTTGTCCTTTGATAGCTCTCCGTTCTACATATTCAATGTCAAACTCACTTAGAATCAGGACCCATTTTGCCAAATGTCTTGTCAATGCGGTTCTGCTCAGAAGATACTTCAGAGGATCAATCTTAGCAATGAGCTTCACCATGTGAGAGAGCATGTAGTGTCTCAATTTTTGTGATGTGAAGACGACGTCTAAGCATGCTTTTTCAATAATGCTATAATTGAGCTCATAAGTGACTAGTGTTCTACTAATGTAGTAGATAGCCCGTTCTTTCTTTGTTTCATCTTCTTGTGCCAGTAATACCCCTAGGGATGTAGTTGTACCTGAAATGTATAGGAGTAAGGGTTTTCCATGAATAGGCACCATAAGAATAGGTGGAGCAGCTAGATACCCCTTTAAATCTCTGAAGTTTGCCTCACAGTGTTCATCCCATTTGAAGGTAACCCCTTTATGTAGTAGCTTAGTAAAGGGTTGTGCCCTATTGGAAAGTTGGGACATGAATCTCCTAATGGACTGGAGTCTCCCTTGTAGCATCCTCATTTGACTGATGTTACATAGAGGAGCCATTTCTAGAATAGCTTTTACCTTTGTAGGATCTACTTCGATTCCCTTTGCTGATACAATGAATGCTAGGAGCTTCCCTGATTGGACCCCAAAGGCACATTTCTTCAGGTTGAGCCAGAGTTGGAACTATTCAATTTGATCCAATATCTTTCTTAGGTAAGAAATGTGAGTATCTCTCTCCTTAGATTTAGCCAATGTGTCATCGGCATAGTCCTCCATGTTCTTGTGCATCATGTCATGGAATATTATTGTCACGACCTTCTGATATGTTGCACCGACATTCTTTAACCTGAAAGGCATGACATTCCAGAAAAAGGTGCCCCATGTGCATGTGAATGTAGTTTTCTCTTGATCCTCAGGGGCGATCTTGATTTGATTATAGCCCAAGAATCCATCCATTAATGAATACATTTGAAAGCCCGGTGTAAGATTGATGATCATGTTAGTGTTTGGTAGAGGGAAGTCATCCTTCTAAAATGCTTTATTTAGGTCTCTGAAGTCTGTACAAATCCTGATAGATTTATCAGATTTAGAAATGAGGACCACATTGGAGATCCACCTTGCATAAGCAATCACTCGAATAAATCCAGCTTTCAACAACTTTTCTAGCTCTGCTTTTACCAGTAATGCAACATGAGGATGCATCTTTCTAAGTTTTTATTTCACGGGCTTGATCCCAGGAGCTATAGATAAGTGGTGCATGATGAGATTAGAATCTAGTCCTAGCATATCAGTGTAAGACCATGCAAAGTTGATCTTTTTATCCTTCAAGAACTCTGTGAATTGTACCTTCTCTTCTTCTGATAAAGATTGTGCTAGATGAACTATTTGAGGATTTTCAATAGTGCCTAAGTTTACTAGCTGTGTTGGTTCAATCAATACCGAAGATCTTTCCTGAAAGTGTTCAGGGAGGATATCAAGAGTCTCATCCTTTGGCACCTCTGAGAGGTTTTCACCATCAAATACATCTTTTTTCTTTACTATTTTGGGATTTGATACTGCCATAGAGTGATTTTCACCATCAGTCCACTTTTTATTTTTATTTTTCAGTTTGTGACTAAGAAACTTGATATCCTCCTGTGACATGTTCTTGCTCCTTGCATTGGTGGAAGAAGGGTAAGGTTCACAAGCATTGAGATAACAAGCTAGGTGTGGTCATTGGAAAAGTCAAGGATAGGAGTAGGATCTGTTTCAGTCTAATCAATTAGGTCTGGGTGTACCAATGTTAGGGAGTCAGATTTTGGGAAGGACAACATCAGGTTAGCATCAAGACCATTAACCGACATGACATGGTATGTTAAGTTAATTTCCCCAATATCTAGATCAATAAGAGTGAGATCATCATAAAAAGGGTCATTGTTAGTCATATGTGGACCAAACTCTAGTGACTCATCAGTAGAAGTCTCATCATCATCTCTCCATAAAAGGAGGCTTCTTTCTTGTAGCCTAAGAAATTCTTCTAGACTTATGCATTCACCTGTGTCCCCATCCATGATCGGGGGAATGAACACTTCTTCTACTTCAGGAGGAACAGTATCATTGAGAGGAGTGTCAGATTGTTTACTAGGAGCTGAGGGAGTTGCGAACATGTGAATTGTATCCACTCCAATATCTTTAGAGGCAATAGATAGCCAATCCCATTCATAGTCATGAGAGTCTGTGACATCATCATCAGATTTGTTTAAGTATTCAGCAATGGCTATTTGATGTACTCGATTAGTTTCCTGTAAGTCAAAGTAGGGTAGATCGAGGACATGTGAAATTGTGACTAATTTCCCCCACTTAGGATGTAAATTCTATGGCTAGGGTGTCTCTTGAGTGATTGTTTCTATGGTGTCTCCTACCTCTTGAATGGGAGGTTGTTCTAGCAAAGGAGTGTGAAGATCCTGTGGTACCTCAAAGCTGGGTACATAGTGTTCTCCTTGATATTTAGGATTCTCTGTACCAATATGTAATAATCTTTCATAAGGCCATTGTTCTAGTACTATCTCATGTATTTTATCGCTCCCTGTCTCAGAAGACAGACTCTCTTTGGGAACAGGTTTATCAATTTTAGTATTAAAGCCAAGTCCTATTTTATCTCTGGTTTTGCAGAACTCCATGGGTATAGGTTCAACCAGCCCTCATCTTGTATCATTTAGAGGTCCCTTTCATTTGTAACCCATTTGTGTGAGGAAATCATATCCCTTTCCATACTATTCTGGGGATACCTTTACATGTTTGACCTTAGATTCCACCGGTTCACCTTTGTAAAGCCAATCCAAGACTGCCTGTTCTTTTGTGTTATCTGAAGAAGATGTGGATGGCTTTATCATTCCAGTTGCCTTATGTACTTCTATCTCTTTGAATGCTAGACGTGTGAATTTTGATGAAGGTTTTCCATAGGATCTCAATGACACCGAAAGTTCTGTCAGTGAGGGAGTTAGGTCCAGCTTGTACTCTCCCATACCTATTTCTTCAAGTTTCAAGGTCTTGGTAAAAATCTTCATAACCATGTCCTTGGTAGTTTTAGGAGCGATTGTATCTATAGCCTCTTTTTTGTGTGGGATCATACTACCAGCTTTGATGTTGTTGCAAGTGTAGTTAGCACCAGTAGGAATTGTCACTTCCACCCCATTATGTGGGAATTTTATGCATTGGTGGTAAGTGGATGGTACAACTTTCATTTCATGAATCCATGGTCTCCCTAGTAGGATATTGTAGGCCAATAGTAAATCCAGCACCTGACATATGACGTTCCTCTCAATCGGTCCAACTCTGATAAGTAGAAAAATAAGACCTTTGGAGGACCTTTCTTCCTCATCATAAGCTTTGATGTTTATCTTATTTCTAGAGTCAATTGTTTGTTCTGAGAGACCCAATTTCCTGATTAGATCCAATGTACAGATATTCAATCCTGCGCCTCCATCCATCAACACGCATCCAACATGGGATTTATGAATAAGGACTTCGATATGGAGGGGTTGATTGTGTGGATGGGTCAATGAATTGTCATCTTCTTCAGAAAAGGAGAGGTAATGCGGTGCTGAGATGTGATTGACCATCGCTTGAAATTTGTCTATATCAATATATTTTGGAACATTAATAGTGTGTAGAGCTTGTTTGAGGATTTCCCTATGTACCATGGATATCTTGAGCAACTCAAAAATGGAAATTTTGGCAGAGGTTTGTTGCAACAAGTCATATTTTTCTCTGGGGATAGTGACCATGTGTTTTGCTAATGGTTTAGGAATAGTTACAATAGGAACTTTCGATGTTGATGTTGATGTCAGTTTTGGAGGTCCTTTGATTGTAACCTGTGCTTGGCTCCATGTTACAACATTTAAGTGGGATGAGGCACCTTTAATTGTGATCACATTGATGGATTCAGTTTTAATATCAAGCATATTGATCACATTGTCATTTTTGGAATAGGTGTAGTTTACCTCATTACCTTTCCCTTTAGATGTCTCTCCTTGATTGTAATTAGGAAAGGGTTTGTTGAATGTTGTATGATCCTCATTGGTAGTATGTCCATCTACTTTGATCTTACCTCCTTCGATGAGGTCTTGGATGACATGTTTAAGTTTTAGACAATTATTAGTTGTGTGCCCCTTGTTTTTGTGGAAGACACAATAGGAATTCTCATCCCACCACCTGGGTTTGACCATTTGTTCCCATGGTTTAGGATCAGGAATTGTAAGAACTTTGTTATCTACTAATGTTTTCAAAATAGTCTCAAGAGGCTCCCCTAAAGGAGTGAATGTTCTTTGGGGTTTTGAAGTCCATGTTCATTCTTTGTTGTTATCATTGTTTGCTTTGGGGATGGGAGGTGTTACCTTAGCATCTTTTCTTGCTTGCATGCCATTGATTAGATTAGATGCCTCGGGTTTAGGATTAATGTTAGAAGCATTGACCACTCTGTCATTAACAACATCATGTTTTGTTTCCACCATTTAGGTTTGAAGTTGGAGCTGTTGGTTTTGCTTTTGTTTTGAAGGGTGATCTCCCCTCTTTTGACCATGACTTCCTCAATATGGAGGGCATTTTTAATCATTCTATCGAAGCTAGGAGAGTCTTGCATTTGTAGAGCATAGCTCAATTCAGGCACTAGATTATTAATGAATATTTCCATCTTTTTCATTTCAGGAATGACCCTTGAATATCGTGCAAAAATCTTTCTCCATCTTTGTAGGAAGTGTGTGAATGATTCTCTAGTTTGTTGTTTGGTGTTACATAGGTCCATCATAGTTACATCATGTTGGATGTTGTAGGAGTAATGTTGAATGAATCGTTGGATCAAATCCTCAAATGTCTTAACCTTAGGGTTTAGTTTTGAGAACCACTCCATGGCATTACCTCCTAGACTTCCTGGAAACAGTGGCATGAGGTATGTAGGTTTTTGCATGTACTCGATGCTTAGAGAATAAAATTCTCTTACATGGTCATGTGGATTGGTTTCTCCCATGTATTTGTCATACTTTGGCCTTGCCCCATTGGGAGGAAATGGGACCATAGTGACACTCTTGTCAAAAGGAAATGGACAAATGGAATCCAAAGAGTATTTTGTTTTAGGCTTCTCCTTCTCCTATTTGATATTTGTGAGTTCTATTTGCATCAGATTGAGCTGTTTGGTGAGAATAGATATTGGGTTTGGTACCTCCTTTTCTTTAAGTTTTTCCACATCATAATCTTTGGGTAATTTGACACCTGTGGATGCTAGATGGAGGAAGTATTTTTCTTTATCATCACTAATTATCCTTTCCAATAGCTTGTGGATCCGTTTACTTTGTTTGAGTTTTTTGTATTCGTCTTCGGGGATCTCCTCTTCACTATCTGATCCAAATAGATTATGTTCAAAATTGGGTCTTTCTTCCTCTTCCGTGCCTTCGGATTTTTTGCGTTTGCCGTCATTATAATCCTCAAAAGCCTTACTCCATTTGTGAGTGTTGCTATCCATTTGAGGGGAATCTAGATCAAGAAGGGAACTGTGAGAAGTTTCTCCTTGGAAGTGTGGTGTTTTAGGAGGCACTTTTGATCCTTTATTTGTGTACTTGTTGCATCTTGTGTTAACCATGAAGTTGTTTCTCAACTTTGTTAACATTTTCCAATAGTGCAAGTGAGAGTTTCATATTATTCAAGTGGGTGTGTCTAGGTAAAAGTAACTATTTGTTGGTGGATGTAAATGATTCCAGCATCAGAGGGTTAGAATTCCCTGATAGTGAGTTGGGAACCAAGTTGTTGATAGAAAATGGGTAGACGACACATATTGAACTGATCGTGAAAGACTGACTAAACATGCAAGGTAGATGTTTCAAAAGTGTTTTAAAATTATAGCAGGGAGACCAGGAGAGACAACAGGAACCAGCTAAAGAGAAAAAAGGTTACCCTAATCAACTGAGACATCCTAAGAAAAACTCCTACAAATACCTACTATCCTGAATGCATGCTCCTAGATGCGAGCCTCTGATGGTACCAGATGCAATCCTAGAATCTAGATGCGACTATGTGCTGAATAAATGTGATGTAGAATACCAAATGTGATCCTAAACACTACATGTGACTTGGGAAATATAGGATGTGATCTTATAATGTCTTTGTAAGTTTTGGTCAGTTCTGAAAAGTTTCTTTTTGAAGTGTGTAAAGTTTCTTGTTTCCATATTATGTTAAGAGGTGTTGTAAGGTGTGAAAAACACTTGTACTCCAAGGTTTGAATTTTGTTGATTGTTTTGAGGACCTTATCTTTTTAGTGACCTTTTGAACACGTCAAATAGTTTTGCATTGTTAGGAGGGTGAAACAAACACACATCTTTTCCTATTCTCTAGGTGGAGGATGAAAATCTTTTCTCATTGACTCAGGTATACACTCAAATGCTAATAAAAATACAACCATCACCAAGCATGCAATGGCTCCAGTTATGATGTTGTATTAGCTGACTCCAAACAAAAGTGAGGGCACAATATGACGAGTGTCTTGGGGCAATTACTTTTTGCCTTGCACAAATATTATCACCCTTTCAAGGATGAATCGGGAATTCTTTCAGTTGAAGTTGTTGTAGATTATTGGGCAATCCATTCAAAACTATCCCCCATAGAATTGCACAAGGCAAAATTCAGGTGTATAGCCCTATGAGTACTTGAATATATGTAGTCTCGCAAGAAATATTCAAGCGGCTCCGCTCTACATATACCCAGATATGTTCAAGGAATGACGTCAAAATTCCAAGAACAAAACCAGTTCCATCTTCCGAGGCTTTGGCCTACGAGGAAGCAACTATTTATAGTGAGTTGGAAGGGTTGGCGTAAAATATGTCCTCACTTGGGTCATTCCCGGGAGATTTTTTCCTCAACCGGTAGGCCCTCTACTGTTTAAATGTATGTGACCAGGATTGGCGAGCTTTGGATGTCTGGATTTTTTATTCTTCCAAAGAAGAAGAGCATACTCTCCTAATCTAAGCCGTTTTCTCCCAAAACACTTAAAGAAAAGTTCATTCCTTCAAGCTATGTTGAGCTGAATTTAGTTGTTCCTATTTTAAAGAAAACAAGATGCTTGAGAAGGAAAGTTTGCCTTGTTCAATTAACCACAAAATTTTAGTGAGTTGCTTGTTCAATTTCTGATCCAGAAAAAGAATTAAATGATTGAACTTGTTCTTTGATCCCACATATTTAGTGCTTTGATTGTCCAATTACTAAATCCAAAAAGAATTATACGATTGAGTTGTTCATGGATCCCACATGTTTAGTGCTTCGATTCTCCAATTACTGAATCCAAAAAGAATTATATGATTGAGTTGTTCATTGATCCCACATGTTTAGTGATTTGATTGTCCAATTACTGAATCCAAAAAGAATTAGATGATGTGTTTTCTTGTTCATTTACCCCAAATTCCATTCAATCCATAAACTGATGTATGAGTTTCTGATTTTCCTTAAAAGGAAAAGAGCATAATCCTCTAGTCAATTTAGTGATAAATTGGAATATGTTCGTTAAGTTTGAAAGCAAGTAAATAAAGGTCAAGATGGGGGCTTGGCAACCTATAAAACTAAGTTAGTATTTGTTTAGTTCAAATCACATGAAAACCTCCAAAAACAACTTGCAAACACTTGTTAAGCTGCAAGATATCAAAAGCACAACTTGTCAAAATGTTAGGATTAGGCAAACGAAATGCACAAGCTTTCTAACCAGATGCGAGCCTAAAACATTACTGAATGCGATGTAGTATTTTGTATGCAAACTTTCTTACCAAATGTGATCCCATGCTTACCAGATGTGAGCCTAAACAAAAAATGACCCAGGAAATCCTGGATGTGAGCCTCATTTTCCATAGTGCAAGGGCATATCCTGGATGCGATCCTGAATGACTAAAAATGATCCTGTGACAGAATCCTGAGCATGCAAATTAGCAAAAGAGTGTTAGAAAATGAGGCCAAGTTGAAAATTGGGCCCCATGGTGGGCGTGAGAAATGTGTGGTGAATATTTGGTACGTGATAAGACGGACACAACACATCAATAAGTCATTTCATTAGCTCAAAAGGTTAGATAAACATGCAAAACCCACTGATATCAACCTATTGCCTTCTAACTAAGAAGAGTGTGATTAGTAACATAATAGCCCTTAGATTATGCTACAATTAGTGACATATACGTAGCATGAAGGATTTTAATTTAAAAACAAGCTAAAAGATGAGAAAACGTGCATTCTAGCTCTAAAAATGAAAATGAGAACAATACAAAGGCATGAAATAAGAAGTGAAATATGAGTCTAAGATTAATCTAATAGCATAACAATGCATTTACAATCTACAGTGAAGGCTTATTTTCTCTCAAAAATGGCTTCTATTTATAGAAGAATGGGAGAGAGAGAGAGAGAGAGAGAGAGAGAGGGGAGACAAGGTTCATTTATGAGTTCAGGGACTCATTAATGGTGGTGTAAGAACCATTAATGCCTTGGGCATTAAGGAGGTATGGAGAAGACATGGGCTTAAGGAATTTTCATTAATAAGGCATTAATGAAAGCCTTAAAGAAGCAAGGGGATGTTGTAAGAGGATGGCTTGAGAAGGTGGACTTGAGGAAGGAATCTTGAGATTGCTTGACTTACTCAAGTGGGTTGAGTTGCTAAGCATTCCTTAATGGAATGTGACAACATTAGGAGGTGGGTTAGGATTAGGATTAGATTAACAAGGGTGAATGGGTTGAGAAGGGTTAGAACCCAGGGTAGAAGTGGTTGAGATAGGTTAGGTTGGGGTTTAGGAGAATATTAATTAAATGAATTAAAATTATTTAATTCATTCAAAAATAGGAATTTAATTATTTAAACAATTTAATTGCTTTTTAATAATTAGGGGACTATAGCCATTTTACTTAAATTAAATAGGCCAGGGGAATGGGTTATTTTGCAAGTGGGTAATTGATTTAGGGATTCATTTAATTCTTTTATAACTAAATACTATAGCCATGTTTGATTTTTGTTTTATTTAAATGGTTTGAATTGATTTGGATCATCTGGCTATAATAGTTAATATAAATTAGTGATAAAAATCACCTAGGACATTAAATTGATTTGAAAAATTATGCCAAGCAGTAACAGGGTCGTTTGGACATAATCAAGGGTATGATCACACTTAGGAAAAATAGGGTCCATAGTTGGAACAGGCCAAATTCAGGTGGTTATAGATATGTAATCAGAAATTGTAGATTGCATACACTCATGTCAATGAGTATTTTTGTCTACATTATAGTTCAAGTGTAGAAAATAGAAGAAATCTTTTCAAGAAAGGTGGATTTAACAATCCTATTGTAAATGTCTTAACCGAGTGCACACTAAAGAGTGTTGTTAATGCTCTTAATAGAGTAGACCTTAACCAGTCTCCACATAATACTCCTAATAGGGTAGATCATCAGAAGTGATCAAAATTGTAAGCCTTAACCAACCCCTTCCAATCTGCAGATAGTGAAGTTTTTGTGGGTGCCATTCCCACCATAGTTTTTACCTTCTAACAGGGGTTTTCTGCATTACCATATCTTGTTTTATGTGTAATTTCTTTCATGAATGTTTCTATGAATGTCTAAATACAATTAAGATTATAAATTGATATCACATACATAAAGAAAAAACAACATATATGATCGGTAAAACAAAGATTTGATTACATAAGGTTAAAGGTTAATTAACTAAAATTTTTAGAGGTACTGATTCACCCCTCCCTTCTCAGTACATACTTCCCATTATTTTCAAGAACTGGTATCAGAGATAGATCTCTTATTTGGAAAGCTTAAAGACTTAAGAGAAAATATTACAATGGAGAAGTAGAGGCTTGACAAGAGTATTGAGAATCAAAAGTTAGAGATACAGATCTTATTTGAAAAATATAAAGAAGCTAGAATCAAGATGAGATAGTTTCTAGATGAAAGAAAGATTATGATATCTCACTGTAATGAAACATACTACCGTGAAGAAGAGATGCCAGATCTATTTGAGTCTTCAGGATCTAAAACTAGAAAAGCATCAAACACATCTAAAGAAAGCATCACAAGTTTGAATGAAATCAATCAAGATCTAGGTGGACAAGCGAAATCTTTGCAAACAGTTCAAGAGAAATAGATGGTAAGAATGATTGATGTCATGAAAAATGTTAACAAGCTGAGAAAGAAAGAACACTAGCTATTGATGACAAGAGGAAGATTTCATAAAAGCTACAAGAAAAAGAGTCAAAAATACAAAGAATTACAGAACATCATCATGAGATCACAAATCGGATTATTCTTATGAGTCAAGAGGCAAATAGAATGAATATAGAACTCATTGAAATGATAAAATATATCAATGAGCTAAGAGAAGAAAATGAAAAGATGAAATATGAAGTGAGAATTCAGAAAAAGCATAATGACATGATGAAGAGAGCTAAAGAAAGCACCAAAAGGATGGATGATTTTCTGGATGGACAAAGAAGATTCAACAATAATACCAGACTAGGGTATACCAAAATTGAATAATCACCAAACCAAGTTGATCCAAATAATGTATATGCAAATCCAAGACAGAGAATGATAACATGCAATCACTGTGGAAGGCCAGGCCACACATCAAATGTATGCAGGACAAAAATGAAAGGTATTCCTAAATCCACATCTTCATTCATAGGAATTTGTTATAAATGTAACAAGAAAGGACATAAAGATTATGAATGTAAATATGAGGTGAAACAACCAAAGAAGGAAACCTACATGGACAAATACTGTCCTACTTGCAAAATGCATGGGCACACATCCCTTGAATGTAGGAAGAAGAAAAATCAAGCATGGAAGCCTAAAGATCAAGAAAATTCTTATCAACTGAAAAGAGTCTATAACTCATATGTTTGGGATTACAACAAATGGGAAAATTGTAGACCATGTGGAAGATTTGGTCACATAGTTGCAAACTATATAAGACAATGGACAAGAAAGTATAGGAGCTGGACTAACCACAGAATGGCATGTCTACACTATCATAAAGTTGGTCATCTAAAGAAATACTACAGAGACTAAGTGACAGAGACCAGCACCTTTGACAATGGAAACACCATTGAAGACATCAATAAGATGAGAAACAAAGTGTGGACGAAAGCTACAAACATTGATGAAGCTGGACCGATCAATGCAATTGGTGACACCACCATCCATCCCCACCTAAGAAGAAAAAGTAAGTATGGAATTGTATTATACCAAGTTATATTTTGCATTAGTTCCATTACACATAGTTAAAATACCAAATCATCATGATTAAAGATGCACTATGGTATTACTTGTTACAATTCTATTAAAACAATCCCGTCGGTCATTACATACCAAAATGCGAATTGTCAGTTAACATATAAACATAAAGTTGCTAAGTACAAACCAAGATCCATAGGTAATCATGAAATTTGACATGTTGTCTTCACCAAATACCAAAATCTGTCAATTGATGTAATAAGTTGACAACTGCCCCGAAGCATCGCACTCTCACCGAGAATGTTATTTGTGTATCACCTGACGACTCCGTCTTCACACATAGAGAAGTGGTTGAGTATTAATGACTTGACTTAGTGAAAAGTCTATAAATAGATGATGGAAGGGTTTTTATTTTTCATCAAGTGACTAGAGCGAAGTGATAGAGCGAAACCTGAGCATGAAGTGACTCGATTGCAGAGCGCCTACAACTTGACTCCCTGCACTCCAAACAGATTCCTAACAACTACAGAGGTTGAAGTAAGTAACAAAGATAACCAAGAACTCTACTTTCATTTATGGGAAAAGCCCTAATTTTAGAAACAATGGAAACTACATCAAGAACTGCTAAAAATAAGAATGTTAAGGAGAGTAAGGTTAATTTAATATAGAATAGTACATGTGAGGAACCTAAGTATAAAATCTATTTAGAGGTTGCTGGTGTAGAGCACCTCCAATTTGAATGTGTTGCAATGTGTTAGGGTTGGATTAGGTGTTTTTGTGTGGATTGGAATAAGATCCAATAGGTAAGATACAATGTTGCTCAACTTCATGATTATAAAAGCCAATAGTGCTCATTAGGTGATGTAGGGTCCTTTTGGCCTAAAATAGTGAAAGTTGCTATTTTGATGTAATTTGGGTTTAGAGAGTGTTTTAGGACCCTAGGTATCCTAACTAGGGTCATGGAAGTCAAACTCATCCATCGAGTTGACAAAATGAGTCAAATTGCTCAAAATACAAAAAGTTGCTCGAGCAACTTTTGCAAGAAATGTAAAAAATGAAGTTAGAGCAGTTGTAATTGCCCATGCTTGATATATGAGTATTGATTCAATGATTTGGGATGGTTAATGAAATTTTGGTTTGCAAGACTTAAGTTTTGTACTTCTGTATGGATGTCTGAGACTGCATTCTTGTATTTTGCATTATTTTCTTCTCATGTACGAATGTGTACAGATTGGAAGAGAAGATCGGATCCCATGGGGGTGTAGAGTTTTTAATTAGCTTTCATATGCAATAGGTAGTTTTATTTCAAGTTCATTTATTTTAAATTTGTAGGATTTTGTATGTCACTCCTCTGCAAGTGACCTTACAGTGTTGCAGAGGTAGAAATGGCTCTAACCTAAGAACCCACCGATGGAATTGATCGAAAAAATGGGGGAAGTAGGGATAGAGTCTATAATTAGGGTTTTTTTCTTTCATTTTTGTGTTTGTAATGAGGTTTCAAGACCAAGTTTGAAGCCCTATGGATGACTATTAGGAGCAGGTGAGCCAGAACAGGGATAAGAAGGATTTGACATGAGCACCCATGATCTTGGGGAAAGACTTAGAGGCATTTGCAAAAGCCCTAAATAGTATCCTTGAAGATTCCATAGGTGGTGGATGGTGGATGAAAGGTTGAAGGTCAATTTGGTAATTGTTTGTGCTGACTGGTTCAGAGACCTAAATAATAGGCTAAAACCTAGGGCCTGATAGAAACTAGGGTTGTGGGTGCATTCAGAAGTTAGGGTTTTGGATTTTGGTAGTGTTGATAGACACATTGAAGATTTTCAAGGTCTTTGGTGGAAATTTTTAGAGAATTTGGGAGAAATAGCCCAAAAATAGTGAATTTAGACCTACTAGGAAATAGGCAATTAGGCATCCTAGTGAATTTGAGACCAATTGGAGTGGTAATGTATCTAGAAGTGTTGGAAAGGGTTCAAAATGACCTTTGATGGGCCAAGAACATTTAAAAGGGCCTAAGTGAATGTATGGTAAGATCCTAAGTAGGGGTTTGGGATTCTAGGATGAAATCTAGTGAAGAAACCTAGGTGATTGAAGAGCTAGTGGGACTAGTTAAGCCTAGAAAATTTGGAGTCTTCCAAAGGTCAACTATACCTTGGAGGAGAAGTTGATAGTGAGGGTCTTGGAGATCCTAATTGGACAAGAATCCAAAATATAGTAACCATTGGATGGTTAGGATAGAGAAATACGCATATTGGGTGAAGAAAACACTAGATTCCTAAACCCTCTGCATCAGTTTCCTCGCAACTCAACAACTCTGGGGCATTTTTTGGAATTCCATCTAGGGTTTTGTTGATCAAGGATGTTAGATCCAACATTCACTGCAAGATCATAGAAATTTGAGATCTTGAAGTAGAGCAGGCTTACAAGAAACTTTGCAATGTTGATGGAACCATAAAAGGTGAGCACAAGCACATTGAGGTAAAAGTGCTCACAAATTCCCTATGGTTCCCGAAGGAGTTCAAAACCAAATGGATTTGGTTAGTGCTAAGCAGACTGCATGAATGAAAGATGTGGCTAGATGATCCTAAACTAATAACCAGGGATGGTATATAGGCTATTACCAATTATCCCATAACTGAGAAACCCAAAGCACTGCAACACCCTCCTCGAGTTGACATTGAGAAGAACACAGGAGCTCCATGGGATGGAAGAGGATTAAAGGTATCCACCATCACTGATGAAGAAAAAAAATTTGGAGCATGTGTCTTAGGATACAAGTTCTTTCAGGCTAGCAAGATGAACAATATTGTATCCAGAGTAGTGGATACAACACATAAAATTCTCAAGAAGGGATTGCAGTTGGACCTATTAGAACTGCTACTCAGACAATTAGATGAGAACGTGAGGAAAATCAGGTCTACAAAGAGCAACTCATGTAAATATGGATCTGTGATAATGTGTATATTTTTCTACTTCCAAGAAACCTTCACATCTATCGGTAATGTGAAATGGGACACTACCCAACCAGTGACAGTTCAAATAAGTGAATTCATCAATTCACTTGGAGAAAGTTTTGAATCAGTAATGGATGAGTATTTCTCTAGATTCAAAGAGAGAATGAAAAAGAGAATGAGGATACCAAAAAAGATGGTAGAGAAATACAAGACTAACATTTGTTTCTTGGTTGACACTGATACCACCCTAATCAAACTAGTTGTACTGAGGATAGCTTGGTTAGCTCTACTTGACTATAAAATCAACATAGATCAAGCAAAAAATGCTATTAAAGAATTGTTGAATGAACCACTGGATAACTCAAAACCAAGGTTTATAACCCTTGAAGAAGCCAAGGAAAGAATCAAATCAGGATTAGTTGTGAAGAAAATTGATAGGAAGGAAGAAATACAAAATGGTTAAGACCTTGGAAAAGAAGCTATCGGTCAATGAGGAAGAAACTGAAAAGATAGAGGAAAATGAGGGTCAGTCACCCATCGATGAAGTAGACAAGGTGAGTGAATCAGATTCAACAGAGTCCAATGCATCCCCACCCCCGAAAAAGGAAAGGATAACATCTACTCAGAGGATAAGGAGCCAAATAGTAAAGGCAGACTCACCATTTGTTAAGAAAGGTCAAGTAACAACCTACAAAAGAAAACCTCAAACCAAATAGACTAAAGCACCAAAGAGGAGAAGGAAATTAATCCTAACCAAGGAAGATATCAAAGATACTCTGCAAAATGAATCTGTCCAAACATAAAAGAGTAAGATTCCTAAAACTATTGATGAGATATGTGAGTCAATTACAAAAAGAGGTGGCTTAACCGACACCAAAGTTAGAAAATGGCTAACACTAGGGCCTGAAGATCAGAATGAGATTGAGGAGGCACTCATCAAAACAATGGTCAAATTCAAATATGTACCCATACAATTTGATGACAAAATGCCAAAATAACTACATGAAAGATTTTCTGCCAGATGGACTTATGCATTAAAGAATGAGAAAGAGATAAGGGAAAGAGTCCTAGTTTCTCTTATACCTCCCGAATCAAAAATGGAAGAAATAAAGGAGATGATGGAGAAATATGTACATGAGTTCTCACCCAAGTTGAGAGTTTACAAGGTTTTAGAGGGTAGGATTATAGAGCTAGAGAAGCAAAGTAACAAAATTTGGAGTAAAATACTCAATAGATCTACTAAGGAAGCAAGCCCCGAGAGAAAATTATCTCTCACGAATGAGCCACACAATAATGAATCTCTGGCTAAACCTAGCCCAAAGCATATCCTTATAAATGACATAGATGATGTCACAATAGTAGAATTGGAAAAAGAAGCCAACAAGGATATGAATGTTGCTGATGAAACATGGCCAGATAATACTGCTATTAACATCACCGATGATCCTACAAATGAGGCAAAAGGGGATGAAGATATTAATATTAAATTTGATCAGCCCAAGGACAAATATACATCTTTTGATGTTGCACAAGTAAACATACTAGGCCAGATGCCATTATTGATACATGCAATCAATATAATCTCAGAGAAGGAGAAGATGCCTGAGCCCAATGCAAGCATAACCAAGGATGTAGGGGAAGGAGGAAAGAAAGACACAAACAATGACTAGAATGTCATCAGAGGGTATCAAAATGTAACAGGTTAAGATCTCAAACAAAAAGATGGAGATCAAATAGAAAAAGATGCACAAATCAATATAGATGAAGTGTAGAAGGATACTGGTAAAGGAGACAAAACTATAGATGCCACTCCTAAGGACACCATAGGAGATGCTGAAGTTACACCGAAGGTTGATGAGGATATTTCCACACACAACCAAAAGGAAAACCCTGAGCAGTACCAAAAAGGCACAACACCACCAAAACAATACTCCAGTACATCAGACCAAGAATTTTTTTTTCTATGGTTTTGCATACAGGTGTATCACAAAAGAAGAAGAAGAAAACCAAGAAGAGTAAGTTGGAAGTCACACTTGATGAAATAATTCAAATACCAAAGTGTGATCCAACCACATTGGACTGTGAATCTCTTATTGAATATGGAGAGATATGTCAAAGGAAAGAAATGCAGGAAAATCTTAAAAAAGAACACAAAGATTCTCTAGTGTTGGAAACAACAAGAGACATCTTAAACCAAATAGTTCCTGACATCGATGATGATCACAATGCCCCCATTCTAGATCAACTTGTCATTCTCACCGATGCCATCACAACACATAATGTAGATGCAGAAAAGACAATTGACGAACGAGAAAAACAAAGTTCCAATACAAACTGATAGAAAAGATCAGCCAAGAAGTGGCAGAGAAAAAGGTAATCCTTTCAGAAGTAGCCAATGAATTGGATCCAATGATTATTGAAGCTATTTCCTTAATAAAAAAATTGTTCACTTTGGATAAATTCACTAAGGACGATAGTGAAAAGATAGAAAATTTGGATTCAAATCTAAATGCCAGTGCACAAGGTCTGACCAAAGATGACAATGTAATTAAATTCCATTATGAGAAGATAATAGAGATAAAAAGGTTAAGGAAAGAACTTTGGGAAACAAAATCACAATTCATAGAAGAGGTTACCGAGCTATAGGCTCAACTATTACTAAACCTCAAACTCCTGCAACACTACATAAGTTTGACAAGACAACTAATTGCCACCCCCGAGATGTCTGTAGCACACAACATCTATGACATGCATGCCAAGATTACACTAGAGCATATGGATCTTGAGCATCTAAAGGAGAAATGAGAGAAGATGATGGAGGAACTGAAGACCTCTCACTCTCATATTTTTGATAAAATATAGGTATAAACCTTTTTCGTTACTATGGAAAAAGGGGGAAAATAATATGCATAATAAGGGAGAATGATATGTATAGTACATATAGTACAAAGGGAAAGGACAAGGTAAAAAGGAGGAAATAGTATAAAGACAAGTGTACATACACATATACTATACTATACCAACATATTCATAGGGGGAGTCATGAAATGACTAAGTAATATACATGGTGTACATACTATAAACATTTATAGTATTTTGCACATTTCAGTTTTTGATACTAATGTAAAAAGGGGGAGATTGATGTCATATATTTTTCCATTAGTATGCAAAGGAAAACCATCGGTAATGACTACACTGAAAGATAGGTTTTAGCACAACCCGACAGAACAGTCTACAGTATAAATCAAAGACAACTTACAAGTGCAAACCAAAAAAGTTAACTGTGGAACCTAATAGGAGTAAACCGACAGAGGAACCTGATAACATAGTGAAAACCAAAAGGGAAGAAAAGAGAAGAACCTGATAGAATAAGGGAACCTGAAAGAAATTTCATAGAATGAACATAAAAATATTTTCAAGGCAACCCGAGCATCAGACACCGAAAGTCAGTTATATCCTGAGAAAAGTGGATCTAAATTCCATATCATATAAAACAATTATGCTTTATAATTAGAGTTTAGATTTGTTTTAAAACCATTTCCTTGAGGGACAAGAAAGATAATTGTAATCATTTTAATTAGTCTAACTGATTAAATACATGCAAACTAGGAGATCAAGGTCATGTTTTAAACCTTTGATCATAGAGTTAAGTTTGTAATACGTAAAACTAAAAAGGTCAAATCTATTTATATAAATAGATGTGTAATAATTCATTTGAAATGGATGTGAAGATGAATGTAGCCAATGAGAACATCTATGGATTAGACTGATAGTTTCAAGAATTAGAACAACAAAAGATGAATTTGGTTATCAAGAACCAACAAACAAGGCTACTGAGATACAAAGGTATTAATCAATCACATTAGGTGATACATTGTACATGTAATCTTTAATGGATATGTAAACATAAATTTAAGATTGCATGCACTCAGGTCAATAAGTATTTTTGTCTACATTCTATCAAGTGTAGCAAACAGAAGAAATCCTTTCAAGAAAGGTGGATTTAACAATCCTATTGTAAATCTCTTAACTGAGTGCATACTAAACAGTGTTGCTAAAGCTCTTAATAAAGTAGACCTTAACCAGTCTCCACATAATACTCCTAATAGGGTAGATCATCAGAAGTGATCAAATTGTAAGCCTTAACCGACCCCTTCCAATTTGGAAATAGTAAAGTTTTTGTGGGTGTCATCCCCACCACAGTTTTTACCTTCTAACAGGGGTTTTCTGCATTACCATATCTTGTATTATGTGTCATTGCTTTCATGAATATTTCTATAAATGTATACATATAATTAAGATTATATAATATACATTAAGAAAGAACAACATATATGATTGGTAAAGAAAAGATTTGATTACATAAGGTTAAAGGTTAATTAACTAAAAATTTTAGAGGTACTAATTCAATCCTCCCCTCTCAGTACATACTTCCCATTATTTCCAACAAGAAACAAATGATTGTTTGGTCTATGCGGAAGAAGAAAAACATGGATTTTATATTTATATCATTTTTTTGGAATTTGATGATGATATTGAACTGCTTTGTACTTTATAAGGAGCAATAATGAATGGATAATTTATAGAGGTTGTTCAAATCATATGACTAGTGATATTTAAAACAAATTTGTAACACTTGAGAAATATGATGGTGGTCCTATTAGATTTGGTAATGATAAGGAAATATATATTGTTGGTAGAGGATCTATTACTTTTCATGGGAAGTATAACACTAACAAAGTTTATTATGTGAAGGGTTTGCATCACACTATTTTGAGTGTTGGAGATATGTGTGAGAATGGATACGATGTTATGTTAAAAAAATGAAGGATGTGAGATTCAAAACAAATTAGAAGAAGTAATTATAGTTGGAAAATGGATAGGAAGGAACATATACCAACTTTAAGGAGCTACAGAAGGATGTTTATTATTTCAAATTGGTAACAATTAACTTTGGAATAGAAGGATGTTCCACATCAATTTTTACAATCTCGTAAGAATAAGTTCATCATGTCCAGTAAGAGAATTACCTAGAATTTGTAAACTAGAGAGTATCATTTGCAAAGGTTGTTAGGAAGGAAATAAAATAAGAGATTCATTCAAGGGGAAGGATTATTCATCTATCAGTGTTATGGATCTACTGCACACCAACCTATGTGGTCCTACTAGAACAAGGAGCTTAAAATGTGAGAGGTCCACATTATACTCTCTATTGATGATTATTCAAGATTGAATTGGGTTTCATTTCTAAGAGAAAAATCAGAAGCATTTGAGAGGTTCAAGATTTTTAAAGAAAGAATTGATAATGAATGTAGTAGAAAGATTAAATGCTTGAGATCTTATAAAGGAGGAGAGTTTACATATGATGAGTTTGAGAATTTTTGTGAGATACATGGCATTAAGAGAATATTTTTAGTAGCTAGAACACCACAACAAAATGGTGTAGTGGAAATAATGAATAAGACAATACAGGAAATAGAAATAATGATGATAAATGAAGCAAGTTTACCAAAGCTTTACTAGAGAGAAGCAGTACATAAAACTTTATACAAAATTAACAGAGTTGTTTACTAGAAGAAGTTGTATCATCCTAAGTTTTAAGAACCTATGTTATAAATAGTTTAATGAAATTTTAGCACCTTCCTTATTGTATTTACATTATAGATTGCATTCTAGGACTTCATAATTGTACTTAATGCATACCTAATTCAAATATGGGTCCTCTAATATCTCCAAGGTGGTGCAAAATTGAGGTAGTACCTTATTTATACATGTCCTCTCTTTTCCTCCCAATCACAAAATTAACATCATCTCCTAGGCCCTATTTCACCTTTTGTGGCCATGGATTCAATATCGACATTGGAATATGTTATCTGTTTGGATATCACATCTATGGACTGATTGGGACCCAAAAACCAAATTTTGGCCAAATCTAAGTGGGACAAGTTGACTTGGATGACTTTTCCCTAGGTACAAGTTGACTAGGCCAACTTGTCCCTAGGGTTTTGAGCTAAAATTTGTGGCAGTGTCCCATCTCGAGGTATTTATGGGATTTCTAGATTTATAGTCATCCATCTTATATTCAATCTCCTGATTCTACTATAAAATAAACCCTCACACTTAATTTTTAGGAAATGAAATCAATTACAAGGTGGAGACCCCAATTCGATGACAAAAATCAATTACAAGGTGGAAGCCCCAATTTGATGATATCCTATGAAGTGAGGTTTTTCTATTGAAGGCTATATCAAGCATCTATGTTCTTCCAAAATAATTCAAGACATCTAAGATACCATTTTCAACATCATCATGGAGTTTCAAATAGACCATGAAGATGGATATGAGTACTCTTTTCCTTTATATTTGGATATGATTCCTTGTTATTTTTAGATCTATGCATTGGTGCTTCATATTTTCATGTCGACATTTCAAATCTATGATTATTTGCATGCATTAAATAATATATTGATTGAATTTACATGCTAGTGTTTAACTCTATCACACATAGGTTTAGATCTAGGCATTCTTATTATTCATTTACACTCATTATAAATTTAGACATACTCTAGATTCATGAGCACAACACATTCTCTCTCTCATTACGACTATTCATGGAGGTGGGAATCATAAAAATGGAGGGTTGACTAAGGAAAAACCCTATATAGCCTCTCTCTCTCTCTCTCATATTTTCAGGTTCATATTTTCCTTGATCCAACTATAAATCAAGAGGACCCTCCTAGACATAGTGATAGAGCAATCCTGAAATTCTAGGTAGAAAAGAGAACCTGAACAAGTCAAATTTATAGGGACAAGGAAACTTAATGGGTACAACTCGACCAAGTCAAATTTTCCCTCCCCAAATTTTAGTGAAATTTAAGGTGAAGACATCTACATGTCTCAGTTTTCTAGATCTGGAGTTACAACAGGTTTTGAGCCTCCAACAATCAAAAAATTTGGATCCAAAGTACAATATTCTCTATTCCATTTCTAGGTGAAATTTTTATTATATATTCTTCCTTGTACTTACTTTTATATATTATATCTATTACTTACATATCCTTATCATTCTTATCTAGGAGCCCAAAACCTTATATTGTGTAGATCTCGCATTAGCAACCTTATTCTCTTGATTATGCCAATCAGATTCACTTTGTGGTGCTTTTGTGTTCCAATGTATTCTAGGATCTTGGGATGTAATACCTATATAGCATTGCATCTCATTTTCTATTATACATTTTGGTGAACTTGTCCCTTTCATGCATTACACCTTTTATATTGGGTAGTTAGATCTTGTATGTGGTTGTTTTATAATTCTAAAAAGATGAAAACAAATTATGATTTGGAATTTATGATCTATTTTTGACCTTTTGTCGGGTTAGTTAGATCTACTATTTGTGTGCATTTTAAAATTATAAAAAGAACAAAAAAATAGTTGTATTTTCCTTTCTCCTTTCTTTAGTTGCATCACATTCATATTTTGAGAAAACAAAAATAAAATTGCATTCATTGATTGCATAAAACATGTCTAATTTATTTATTCAAGAGTTTATAGATTTTGATGATTCATTTAGTTGTTACAATATTGAGGCCCTTAATGAGCCATATAGCAGTGAAGATATTTCTATGGTAGATGAAGCCCTTGATGAATTCATCTCTACTCAATCTTCCTTTGTCTCCTAAAATGACCTTTTTCCAGAAGTTTCTTAGTTTGCTTCCTTTGAGTAGCTATATTCATAATATTGACAAATGTAAAGTGGTTGTTCATCTTTCTCAAGACAAATCCCCTATAACCACCAAACCTGTGTTTACTATTAACGGGTACAATCAATAAAATTCTTCCCAAACCCTTGAAAAACATGTTATTATTGTTAAGGGATATAATCTACATAGTTCTCCTCAAACTTTCAACAGACCTGTGATTACTATCAAAGAATATAATCAACCAAGTTCTTTTCAAACTCTGAATAAACCAATCATAATTGTAAAAGGAAAATCAAAGAGTCATTTAGAGTTTATTAAGGATTATCATGTAGTGACTCATACTTATCACATAATAAATAATCCTCAACCTACTAATCACGTTGTCCCTACTTCTCTACCCTGTTTTCAACATGTGCTTCCTCCATCACCTCATTTACCTCCCAATCTTGGAAAGGAGTATGATTTAGTAGAATAATTATGTGCTACCCCTTCTAATATTTCTCTTTTGGAACTTATTTAAAATTCTCCCACATATCATGAAGCCTTGCAAAAATCTTTACCCTTTCTTCCAGCTCCACGATCTACAAAGGAAAATATTAATTCCTTCTTGGAATGTATGCATGATACTACTCCCCCAACTCAAATTATTTTTACTCAAGATGATTTATCTTCTAAAGAGGTTCTAACATCAATATGATTCCCTTATGTTGGATTTCCTTATCAAAGATAATCTCATTCATAGGACCTTAATTGATAATGGGTTCAGATTAAATCTTTGTACCATTGAAATTTTTCATGAAATCAAAGCTGATGTTTCAACTATTAAAACAGATTCTATTCCTATTCATGGCTTTGATAATTTTGCTAGGAAAACATTGGGTGTTATCACATTTCCTATTAAGGTAGGTCTAGTTATCTCATCTACTCATATTTGTGTAATGACTGGGCCCCTTAACTATAATATTCTTTTGGGATGACCTTGGCTACATCCTATGCATGTTGTTCCTTCAAATCTTCATTGTAAAGTCACATTTATATAGAACAACTTGATGTACACACTTTTTGTGGATGATAGACCGAATAATTATCTTCACATTGAATTAAATATTAAACTTGTGTCCACTGAAGATAAAAAAAGAATCAGATTTGGACCTTAAAGATGACCCTTCTCCTACTAGTGTCTTTTTGGATGATGATTGGGGATCCTTATATTCCATACCAACTTATGTTGGAAAATAAAAAGTCCCACAATTAGAACCTGAACAATCTACATCTGACCAAGAGTCCAACATGACAACTCCTTTTTTTACTAAGTTTAGTAAACATAATTGATGCTTCTATTCCAAATAAATCCTTTGAAACTATTAAGCTTGATTGTTATGACATGGTGACTTATGAGGCTCCATTGAACCTTTATGATATGGATTCTCATTATGGTCCTAGTTATCATTTATTAGTAAAATAGGGGTTCAGTGGGAAGGGATGTGGAAAATACAAACAAGGAATCCAAGTGCCCTTAGGAATTGAGGGGCACGAATATTATTTAGGCTTAGGATTTAATCCTTATAAGTAACCACAACAATTTTTTCTCAAAGTCAATATTGTATCTTTAGCTCCTTTAAAAATTGTGGATCCTCACCTTATTGATTTTGATGCTAATATTTTTTTATACTTTTAGTAATGATAATGCTTTAGCTGAATTCTTGGGAGCATATGATGATCTCCCTCACTATCATCACAATCTAGTATTTCCTTATTTCCCTAATTTTAAAGAGTACTTTGAAAAAGAGGCTAATATTGAGAACATACATGAATTTCCTTTTCCTATGAATGTCCCTCAACAAAGTAACCTTGTTATTACTAACACCATGATGTGAAAATGGATCCTTACAATGAAAAAAAAAGTGATCAAGATTGGAAAATGTTGAGATGAGGAAGAAAAAAAAGAGCTCACTTCTCTTCTTCTTGAATTTTTTGATGTCTTTACTTGGGATTATTCTGATTTTTTTGACATTGATCCCAAAATTATTATGCATAATATCATCCTTCTTCCTAATGCAAAGCTGGTAAAACAAAAAATTTGCAAGATGAATCCAAAAATTGCTTTGCTTGTGAAAATGAAAATTGAAAAATGCCTTGATGTTGTCTTTATTTGTCCTATTGATTATTCTTGGATATCAAACATTATATTCATATCTGGAAGCATGATGATAAAATTCAAATTACATAGATTTTTGAGACCTAAACAAAGCTTCTTTGAAAGATGATTTCTTGCTTCTAAACATTGATATGATTTTGGAATCCATAGCGGGACACATGTTATATTATCCTTTATGGATGGTTTTTCTAGATATAATCAAATCTTTATTCCCCCTCAAGCTCAATACAAGAATTCTTTTACCACTCCTTTGTGAAAATTTTATTGGGTTGTCATGCCCTTTGGATAGAAAAAAGAAGGTGCTACATATCAACATATTATGCCTCTTATCTTTCACAATGATATTCATAAGATTCTAGAAGATTATGTTCATGATATTATTGCCAAGTCCATTACTCTTATGGATCATGTTACTATTCTTAGAAAAATATTTGAATGAATTCGTAAATACAATATGTGCTTGAATCCTTAGAAATGTTCTTTTGACGAAAATAGTGGAAAGCTCCTCGGTTCATAATTTTAAATAGAGGTATTGAGGTGGACAAAGAAAAGATTGATGTCATTGTCAATATGCTTCCTCCATTAAAGATATTACAAATTCAAAGTTTACAAGAGAAAATACAAGCTATTTGATGGTTTGTATTACATGTAGTAGAATGTACAATCCCCTTCATTTCTTTACTCAAGAAAGATACCACTTTCTCATGGAACGTTGAGTGTCATATGCAATTTGAGCAATTAAAATAGTATCTTTCTAATCCTCCTATCTTACAACCCTCTCAACCCAATCAAATATTCTTCTTATATACTTATGATTCTCCTAATGTTCTGGCTGTTGTCGCAGGTCAACATGATCAAAATGGTAATGAACGAATGGTGTATTACATTAGTCATACTCTGATAGATTATGAAATCTGATATACTTATATTGAAAAGAAATGTCTTTCTCTAGTGTTTTCTTGTAAAAAATTCAGAAATTATCTTCTGAATGCTGAAATTAATATAATCATAAAATTTGATCCTTTAAAGCATCTTTTCTCAAAAGCTGATCTTTTAGGATGTTTGGCTAAATGGGTTATGATGCTAAGAGAATTTGATTTAAAGTTTTTCTCTTAAATGGAAATCAAGGGGAAAGCTTTGACTGATCATTTGACTAAATATCCTTCATCAAATACAATTTCTAATCCTAAAAATTTTCCTAATGAATTTGTCTTGCCTATTGATACTGATGATATATGAGAATTATATTTTGATGGATCTAAATGAAAAACCAAGTTTGGTGTTGGTTTTATCCTAATATCTCCTTCAAATAAACCTATCCCTTTACCATATTGTCTTAATTTTCTTTGTACTAATAATATTGTGGAATATGAAGCCCTTATCGCTGGATTGAAAGTGGCTTTATCCTTTAAGGTGAAAACCAAATATATCTTTGGACATTCACAATTGATTGTGCAACAAATTAATGGAATATATCAAGGTAAAGATTCTACATTGACTCAATATCATGATTTTCCCTTAAGCTTACTCAATAAATTCTTGCCTTATTCTATCTCATCTTTACCTGGTAATGATAATAGACATTTGGATGCTATGGCATGTGTGGCTTCTCTCATTTATTTAGAGGAAAATGTTGATAGTTATCAGTTACCATACACAAAATTGTGAGTCCTACTATATCTAAAATTTTTAGTAATGATGATTGTTTCCTTAGTCTTAATTTAGATGAATGGTATTCACATATTTTATTATTATTTCTAAGATCGTACCTTTCCTAAATCAATGACAAGTAACACTGGAGCTCAAGTTCAGAAACTTGCTACAAGAAATATCATTCTCGCCAATATTATTTATAGGTGCTCTTACACTGGTATTATATTATGGTGTCTTAACAAAACTTAGATCCCTGTGGCTTTACAAGAGGCTCACTCAAGATCTTGTGGGAGATATTTTGGTGAAAAATATTTGGTTAACAAGCTCATTCATAAGGGATATTATTGGAAAACTATGGAGCAAGACTATTTTAATTTTGTCAAGAAATGTTCTCAATGTAAATATCATAATATTATAATCCATGCTCTCGCACATGAAATCCTCTCTCAGGTAGCATAATTGCCTTTTAACCTTTGGGGCTTGCATCTCATTGGAAAAATATCACCTCCTTCTCAAGGACATACCTACATCATTACTACTAAAAATTACTTTACTAAGTGGGTAGAAGAGGTTCCTCTTCATTCTAATACAACTTATTTTATTTGTAATTTCATCTTGGAAAACATCATTTAATTTGGTGTTCCATCCATAGTAATATCTGATAATGGCACTCCTTTAAAAAACAAGGAAGTAACAAGTTTTTTGGACAAATATCGCATCAGATATTATTTTTCTACTCCTTATTATCTTCAATATAATTGTCAGGCTGAGGCATCTAACAAGATAATTGAGAAAATTCTCAAAAATACTATTAACAAACATGCTAAGGATTGGCACACCCAAGTGACCTATACTTTACGAGATTATAGGAAAAGTGTTTGTACGATGACAAGAACAAATCCTTAAAATTTAGTTTATGGTGTAGACGCAATCATGTCTTTGGAGTTGGAAATACATTCACTAAGGGCTTCCCTTAATGACATCATTGATAATGACAGTTTTAGAGAATAACATCTTCAACAATTGTAATGTTGGATGAACAATGAACTAATGCCCTTCAACATATTCAAGCATATCACAAGTCTTTGAAGAATTAATATAATAAAAAAGTGATTGAACGATCTTTCTCAGTTGGAGATTTAGTTCTTTATGAGAATCAATGCAATGTCAATACTCTACTCGAGGAAAGAGTCAAATTCAGTCCTAGCTGTCTTGGCCCATACATTATAACATAAGGCTATGGTTCTTACACATATAATATAGTTGATATGGATGGTATACCCCTTAAGGACCCCATAAACCCTATGCATTTGCATCGGTATTACACCTAACTCTTTCGTTCCTTCTCTTTCTCCCTCTTTACCTTCTTCATTTTTCCTCTCTTATTCATGTGTTTTGGTATCTTTGCATTAGAACATATGTGTTAGTAGCCTAAGATTTATCTTTTCTATTTTCATGCATTGCTTCATTCTTGAAAAAAATGTATGTGATTTGGTCTTGAATTTTTGTGTAATATGTTAATCGTTTGGTTAGGATATTACTTGGAGGAAACTTGCACACTTCTTCTTCATTCCATATTTTTATGTTTGGATAGATTGGTGTTTAGTTAATATTGTTAATGTTCAATCTCTCTACATAAGCATGTTACATCACCATAGTTGCATTTAATTAAAACTTAGGTTTTGATTAAATCACATGTATGCCATCTTTAATCTCTATGCTATTGATTTAAAAATCAATCATAATGACATTAAAAGTAGAAATTTTTACTAAAGTGATGGTGGTGATGATGAAGACCAAGATCAGAGGTATACAAGATTGTAGAAATGATTAGATCAATTTTTATTTTGTTATTGATGTCAAGCAATTGATTTTTGGTTTATATTAAGTTACCATATCATTCGGAATATGATTTAATTGGGAAGTTAATACAGATCACACAATGATAAGATCATATTGGTATAGTTGATTTCTACTTTACATTTGATATTATAATGTTGGTAAAGAAGAATGATCAAGTTGGTAAAGGTAATAGATAATATAACGAGAAGGATGAAGTCTGTTAATAAAGGGAAGTGTTTTTTCGGTAAGAGACACTGAGACACCAAGGCACCAAGAGAAATCCAAGACACCGAGTACATGAATTTAAGTTACCGATCATCGAACAAGGTTCAGATCGATATTTAATGAAGAGAGACAGTGATCTGGAAGATTCCAAGGATAAAGAAGAGTTAGTTACAAAGGTCTACGATCAGAAAAATTCAAGGTGATGATCTATGGTAATGATTAAGTGGAAAAAGTGATGGTACCACTTCAAAGACAAGTTCAAGTTTTGAGGTCATGCTAACATGGTTCACCGAGTATCAAATTCATTGAATCAGTTCACAAATTTGATATGATGACTGAGAGTAAATGAAGGAAAACCCAATCAAGAAGATTAAGAGGAAAAAATAGAGTCTATATAAAGAATGAGGTTGAATGAAGAAGAGAGTTGGTGAGTTGAAGTGTGGATGTGCTACTGAGTGAAGAAGTGAAGAAGAAAAGGTGAAATATGAGTCTAGAGAAGAGACTGATGAAGTGTTGAAGCCAGTAGTCAAAGAGGGTATAAAAGATCTAATCAAGAAAGAGGTAGTTGTAGTATTAAAGATCAAATTCTATACTATTTCTTTTTAACATTTGTAGCAGAGAAATATCTTAACTAAGTGGAAAAAATAGTCTTATTGTAAATCCTTGTGAAAGGTGACATTCTAGAATAATGTTAAAATCACTTTAACTAGGCCACTCCTAATAGGCTGAAGGTCTTAACAAATTAGAGGGAAATACCCTAATAGGGTCACATTTGACAATGTGGATTGTAATATTTAACAAGATTGGCTCTTAACCGAGCATACTTTAGAAGAGTATTTTTATTTGTAGGTGACAATTCCCATAGAGGTTTTTTCCCTAATCGAGTTTCCTCATTAAATAGTGGTGTCATATGTGTTGAATATTTATTGTTCATGATAATTACAGTTTACTTAAGTTATTGATTAATATAGTGAACTTACTGTTTATTCAGTTAATGTTAAAGTTTATCTTACCGATTTGAATCAGAGTTTAAGTTTTAAGGTTTAAAGAATCACTATTTTCTTATTCACCCCCTCTCAGTAAACCAACAATTGGTATTAGAGCTTAGTACTCTAAAGAGATAATTTAAAAAGAATTGAGTAAAATATCTGAAGATGTATAAGAGGTAGGCACCAAAGTTTAATTGGGATAACTTCTCTACATGGAAAAGCAGGATGAGGTTGTACTTGTTGTATCATCTTAAAATGGAAGCACTTCCATGTTAAGAGCATTTATCCCTCCTTAGGGGATGTTTTTGACCTCCATCACATCATCCTCCTATTTCTGCATCATCTCATGTTTCTGCGCTGGTTCAAGACCCTAATTGGGCCTCTCCGGGCACCTCCTACCCCACCTGGCATATTTTCCAGGGGTTTTGACCCCTTGGGTCAAGGTCAACCTTGACCCTAACCTGGGTTCCCCTTTCAAATTATATTTAATATAGGTCCTTTTCTAGGGGCATGGGTTTAATTAGAATTTAATTATCCTATGTCAGCCTCCTTATAAGATTGTGCCCTAATTTCATATAAAAGGAAGCATTTCTCTCTCATTTCTTCTAAGCCTTCTTAGTGCAAAAAAGCTCTAATCAAGATTTTGTCAAGAAGAAAAAAGATTCAAGCATCCATTTGCAAGCTCTCAAGGTGTTTAAGTCTTCCTCTCAAGCATTCAAGTTCTCCATTGAAGATCAAGGATTTAAGCTTTCAAGTCTTTGAAGGGATTAGGTGCAAACATTCAAGATTCATCATTCAAACCCTAGATCTAGCCATCATGGTGGTGTGATCTTCCTTCAAGATCCTTTGTGCATCCTCAAGACTCTTTCATCATCTATTCAAACTAGATTTCAAACATAAAATCATGGAGGTTTATGGTTTCCATTGAGTTCATGCTTTCATACTTTCATACTTACTTACATTTGAATTGCAATTACATATCCATTAAATATCATAGCTTCATTGTTAGATTCAATTCTACTACTTCCTAGCATTCTGTACTTTATTGATTTCAAGGTTAATTCCTAAATCAAGGTTTGACTAAGACAAACCCCTCTCCCACAACAAAAAAACCTCTTTTTCTTGCAGGTACAGGTTCAAGATTACAGTTTTGAGACCAGATCTGGATACCCTTTTCGGCTTTCTTGTAGAGGGTGCAAACAGAGTCACTCTCAAATCTATGCAGGTCAAGGTTGACATTAGTGGGTCAGGGTTGACATTTGTGGGTCAAGGTCGACCTTTTTCATAAGACGACATCAGATCAAAAAATGATTTCTGGGTTTTGTTCGTCTCTGTGTTTTAGTTTTGGATTAACTGTCAGTTTTTCCAAAAATAGTCTATAGACCTTAGAAAATAGCATTCTTTGATCTGTAATATTTCAAGGTTAGTGCATTTCTTCTATTTCTTCAATTATTGTCATATATCATTTCTATACTTATAATTAACAGAATTTAAGGTATCTCCTTTGTTATTCTCCCCTCCAAATAGTTGATTCATTTGTGCATTAACCCTTCTTTAGGGTTGATCAACTTGGATCTCCCATTTGTGCATTTGAGCATAAAAAGGAACATCTTATTTTCTCCTTAATCACAATTGCAATACTTAATCAATATAATTCAATTACGGTTAAGGAATTCAATACATTCTAGACCTCCTAGAACATCAACACATTTCCTATTTCAAGCATTACATTTCAAGATAATCAATAAATCAATTCAATCATTTCTATATTATACAATCAATCAATTAATCAAACCAATCCCACTTTCCATATTGTATATTTCGGTGAACCTGCGATAGACAACTCTTTTTTTTGGTGTTAGATTTGCATTTCATATTAGATCTTGCATTTATATTTCAAAATTCATAAAAATCACAAAATTTCTTTAAAAAAATACAAAAACATTTACATTTCTCATGCTTGTAGTGTTTCCTTGTGTTCAACATGTATGATTTTTTTTTCAATACTTTGATGAGGATTTTGTTGTACAAAATGATAGATCCCTTAATGAGGTACATGGAGGTGAGAATGAAAATGGTTCGAATGAGATCTCCATGGATCCCATTCCTATTTCATTCTCCTCTACAATCTCTTCAATCGACCTTTACCATAGAAATTAGTTAGGGATAGATGTTAATTCTTCTTCTAATATATGTCTTTTCTATGAGCCTACTTTAGAATATAATTCTTCCCCCTTTAGGGATCAAGCTTTAGGTATTCCTACAATGTGCTTTATTGATAGGGAGGATGATCCTCCAATTTGGGATGAACCTTTGGATTTGGATGTTGATTACTCTCTTCCTCATGAATCCATTGTGGATGATCCTCCTATTTGTGATGAACCTTTGGATTTGGATGTTGATTACTCTCTTCCTCATGAGGTCATTATGGATGATTCTACTTTTTGGGATGAACCCTTGGATAAAGACAATGATTTATCTCCTTCTTGTGAAGATACTTTGATACAAGAGGATGAGATATTAATGGATGACATATTCATACATGATGATTATTCTTTTTCTAAAACATACTTCCCTTATATGGACATTTTAGAGAAAGAAGAAAACATTATAGATTCTTTACCTCCATTTGAGATTTCTTCTAGTAATGAGACATTAGCGGGGAATGATATGAATTCCCTTGATGCTCTCCCTCTTAGTAATGATCCTATAGAGCATCAAGCTCCTACCCCATCTTCTCCTAGGATGTATTCCTTTATTTTTCCTTCTTGTGAATCTATCGAACATACTAATGATGACATAGTGACTACTGAAGTTCAATTGACTCATTTTCATATAGCTTCTTGTTATGGTCATGTTTATCATTTACTATTTAAACAAGGATTCCATACTCAAGGATGTGCTAAGAATAAACATGGAATTCAAATGCCCTTACAGAATGGGGGCATGAGAATTCTTATGGATTGGGATTTAATCCTCAACAACACATCAATGTTACCAATATATCAAATAACACTTCAAAACATGATGCCCTTATGAAGGAATTTGACCAAGAGGTTGTTCTTCTTAAACTCCTTTGTGCTAAGATGATTACTAGACCTAAACACAAAAAGAAACATAGTCTATACTTGAAGATTCTTCCCTTTTGTTTCTATCATACATTTCATGATCACTCTAATGAATTTCAAGCTTTACATTATAAGATTAGGCATCTCATTGATAGTGAAATTATTTTTATATCATGTGGCAATGAGTTGTATTTCAATCCTATTTTCTCTAAATAACATTTATGTTCCTATTATGGAACTCCATCTTATGTAAACAATTTTAGCCTAATCTTTGGGGGCTCGTTGTCTTGCATAGTATTGTGAGTGATATAATAGGTCTCCTTTCATCCTTGTTCCCACACTTGGGGGGCAAGGATGTCATCCCCTTCTTTTCTGTCTTTTCGGGATCCACTTTCCCTTGGTTAAGCAGTATTTATCTATTATGTGATAACCAATCATACAAGAAAATATTGGTTTGCATTAAGGATCTATGTCCTTGATTATAACCTATTTTCTTGTTTTTGGGTTTCCATGGTTGATAAATCTCTCACCTTGGAAACTGAATAGTGTGTTATCCCTCACAAGGGTTACTTTCTCACTTCTTGCATAATATCTCTTTGCTACAATATCTCTTGATATAATTTGATATATCCCTTGCTTTCACCCTTGGGGGGCAAGGTATTTTCCTTCTTCCTCTATCTAAGGAGCTACTTTCCTTAGCTTAGTGGTGTGCGTTTATCTTACAAACATTATTTCTTTATAAAGATTTGTGTTTTGACTATTGATACCCTCTTACATGAGAGGTGAATGTCCTAGGTCATCACCTATTCTTTATTTTGAAAACTATTTTTTTGATAAACTCTTGCTCTTTCTTTGGGTTAGAGTTTGACTCCTTCATCCAAAGATTCCTCATCCTCTTGATTGCAGGGGGCTTGATGGCTGAATCTTTGGTCCCTCTTTTCTTTAGAAGATGAAATTTTATCCTAGGCACTCCTCTATGGTGAGGGTCTTGTTGATGTGATCTCTTCCCTCTTGAGGATCCTTTTTCCATAAGTGACATATCCATTTCATGATTATCTATGTTCTCGGATGTAAGGGTCAAGACCCTTCACTAAGAATATGGTATACATTGTTGTTAAGATGGATATCTCCTTACCTTGTGAAGTAGGTATCCTCTTTCTCTTCCTTATCCTACCTAGTGGGTAGTCATGATAAGGAGGGGGGCATATATATGGGGTCTCCCTTGTACTATAATTTATATTTATGCAGCATGCTAAATCCTTGGAAGGTAACGCACACAAGTTGCTAAATCTTGAAGAGATGCTAAATCCTGAAGAGACACGCATTTTTACTTTTTGCTAAATCCTTGGAAGGTAACACACATAAGTTGCTAAATCCTGAAGAGATACACACCCTTTTTTACATTTATGATATGCTAAATCCTTGAAAGGTAACACACATAAGTTTTTAAATCCTGAATGGACACGCATTTTATATTCCATAGTGATGCAAGAGTGTAGATCTATGCATTTTTTTTTTAAAGCTGTCAGAAGATGCATTTACATTTACAAGCACAGTTTATGGGTCAACCTGTTGGGGGCTCTCCCTCTTTGGTAATTCATAATAAGGTGGGAATCTTACTAGGCGAGGTAATCACTTTCTCTTTTCTCTCTTTCGCTTTCATGCTAGTAGGATTAGATCATGAGGCTATGTTATCTATGGTGTTGTTCTTGTCTTACTTATGTAGGCATGCATGTTCTTCTATGATTGATTGCTCTTTATTCCCATATCTTTTATGAATGTATGTTGAGTTAGAATCCTTGGTTTGGGGGCTCATATCCCTGACTTAGTGATATTCTATCTCGTTGCAATCCACTAGGATCCTT
>MU226454.1:451935-465437 GCA_018584345.1 Thuja plicata
TTAAAATAGAAGCACTTCCATGTTAAGAGAATTTAGCCATCCTTAGGGGATGTTTTTGACCTCCATCACATCATCCTCCTATTTCTACATCATCTCATGCTTTTGTGCTAGTTCAGGACCCTGATTGGGCCTCTCTGGGCACCTCCTACCCCACCTGGCATATTTTCCAGGGGTTCTGACCCCCTGGGTCAGGATCGACCTTGACCCTGACTTGGGTCCCCCTTTCAAATCAAGAAACTTGTCGGCTATCGGGGCTCATCAAAAATTTCATTTTTCCCGCTTCTGGGTCGGCTGTTTCGGGTTCCAAAGCATTGAATCCTAAATTATATTTAATATAGGTCCTTTTCTAGGGGGCATGGGTCTAATTAGAATTTAATTATCCTATGTCATCCTCCTTAGAAGATTGTGCCCTAATTTCATATAAAGGAATCATTTCTCTGTCATTTCTTCTAAGCCTTCTAAGTGCAAAAAAGCTCTAATCAAGATTTTGTCAAGAAGCAAAAAGATTCAAGCATCCATTTGCAAGCTCTCAAGGTGTTCAAGTCTTCCTCTCAATCATTCAAGTTCTCCATTGAAGATCAATGATTCAAGATTTCAAGTCTTTGAAGGGATTAGGTGCAAATATTCAAGATTCATCATTCAAATCCTAGATCTAGCCATCATGGTGGTGTGATCCTCCTTCAAGATCCTTTGTGCATCCTCAAGACTCTGTTGACGGGGTTTTGCTGACCAGGTCCACCAACAGTCATAAGTTGTCACCAGGTACCGGGGGTACCATCCAACTCCGCCTGCAAAGGCTATCTGGGGAAGTTAGATTCCCCGGGCCTCCAAGCACCTGGGTGTCGGGTCACGACGGTGCGGGGCTCGGTTGGGAGAAGTGACTATTTTTGAGGGGGATAGCTGGTTTCTTCAACTCATTCTCTCTGAAGATTCAGGAAGGTGAGGTTTCTCCAAGCATTCTACACTTAGAAAATAAAATGAAAAAGATCATGCAGGGTCAGAAGTACTTCATCTATCTATAGTTATGCTTAAACATTCAAAAAACCAATAATTCTTTGATATACTACACTAAATACCAAAGAAATACACAACCATCAGTTAGTATTTTATCAGTAGCAAGGGAAAAGAGGTCGTTAAGCTACTTGAAATATCAAAGCAGAAGACATAAGGATTATGAAACATAAAATACCATTAACTCAGAAGTTTGAATGCCAACAACATCATTGCAAAGAAGTCTCCCTTCTTCATTAATATTTCTTCTAGCAAGCACTGGTGCGTGATACAATGGTGGCTTCAGGGGAGCGTCTAACTATTGGAAAGTGAAAATAATGGAGTATTGAGCTCTGCAACTGAAATGAAAAATAACTTTTCTATTACTGTGGACAGTAAAGTCATCAATTTCGCCAACCCTTGGAAATGGGTCAGACTTACTATTTATACACATTTTCATCTAACCCTAACCCTAACCCTATTTTACATTTTATTGCAATAAAATATAATACATGGGGGCTGATACTACCTGCGCCACCCTACAAAAGACCTTAAGATAGAATAGGCCTGACATGTCAGAAGAATAAGACAAGAAGGTAGAGTGGAAGAATCAGCCTCAAGAAGAGAGCCAAGAAAGAGAAGGAAGAAATCAGATCCTCGGGGATCGAGGCTACATGCCTCATAAATGGGAAATGCGGCACCCTGTCTCCAATGTGCCAGGTGTACATCTAAACCAATGCCTCGAGAAGACCATCTATTAGAAAACCAACTGCCAGTTCAACGTTCCTTGATGTAGCCAACTACCCTCTGACAGTCTTTATTAACCACCTCTGAAAGTGACCGGTCGGCCTCAGGGACAGGGACACGGATCACTTGAAAGAATACAAAATTTGGGATCTAGGATTTTGGGATCTAGGAACTTACGTTCTGAAAGAATAAAGAATACAAAATGCTTGGGTTTTCTCCAGTCTCTGGAGAAACTTTGTTGTTGCTTATTGTCATTGAAGGTTTGGAGGAGGCGGGAGATTCCATCCTCATCAATTTCTTTAAGGCAGGACCGCCGGTACTTAGCCGCCTCAATTTTCTCCCCTAGCTCCTAAACATTATTCTTGAACTCATCAGCCTTTTTTGCTGCATCATGACCACTAATGATGATACAAGTTAGTCCTGTCATCTGAGTCCCATCCAGTCCTTCCGGGGGTTGGTATTTGGATTCCATCAATTTGTCAAACTTTCCCAGAACGTATTCCTCCAGAATGCATGTGTTAGTGATGAATGGGTCAGCTCTGGAGACCTTCGCGACAAATTCCTTGTACATATTTGAAGAATATTGCACCATGTTGACTTTATCGTGTAGGGGTTTATCGTGCAGAGCCCCTACTAGTTGCTTGAGTACCTTCAATGTGAGGTCAAGTCTAGAGTGTTGGGTCCTCACAAAGTCAAATTATTTTTCTCCCAGAATCCCAGATTCAGAGACCATCTCTTCCCTGAGGTTGAGGAGCTCTTCTAGCTCTACCTTCCAAGCCTCATAATTTTCCATATTACCCTCCCATATATTAAGAATAGTTTCTGCCTGATGCAGAATATGTCGTGCTGCATATAAATTTGGGAAGGTGGATACTAGGAAACGTCAGGTGTTTCCTACTTACAGAGCGACCCACTCATCGACCGCTTGGGCCTTCTTCTTCATTGCTTGTAGGGAGTCAATGTTGCTCTTTGGTAGTGGCACATCAGATGTGGAGGCCTCTAGAGGAATGACGCTAATAGGCCGGGCCATCTTAGTAAGCAACCCCATGAGGTTCGCTGTCTTTTCTTTTTCTGCTTTGAGCCTTTGGGCCTCCTTTTCATACCTGGCCTCCACTGCTCTGGCTGCTTCTTTCAATAGGTTTACTTCGCCCTATTTTCCTCTCTTTCCCAGTGATATCTCTGTGATATCATATTCTTTAACCTTGGCCATTGCCTCATTAGTGTCTGGGGGAGGTGTTGCAACAATGATGTAACTATTTCTCCTCCTGGCCCGGTTTGAAGAGTATGAACTGTCCGGGCTTTCTTGGCCTTTGGTGGTTCCTGGACCTGGGCCATCATCTTAGCCAGAGAGAGGTGAGCTCTTTGGATGGATGGGGCCTTTCTCTTCTTTCTCTCCACTAGCCACTGAGGTGGAAGGGGTGGCTTGTTCACCAAAGTCTGTTCTTTCAGTTTTTCCCCGGTGCCCTGTTGTTGTTCCTCCTCAGCGGTGTGGGTCTCACCTGCCCCTTTTTCTTTATCTTCGGCTTCATCAGGAACATTCCCCTGGGTGACATTTGTTTCCTCAGCCTTCTCCTCTACATCTTCAACTTTTTCTGGACCTTCATCAGCTGTCCCAGGGGTTTCCTCCTCTTGTTGTTCTTGCTCTTTAGCCTCTGTCGCTGGGATTTCTTCTTCTTCTGGTACATCCTTTGGAAATAAGGGAGGTATCGGGCCAAGATTTAGTGTTTGTGCCACGGATATTACCTGCCCAAAGGTTGACCCAAGGAGCGGCACTTGGAACATGGTGGCTAAGGTTACGGTTGCTCTCGTAGGTCCGGTTCCCTTAACAGATGTCACTTGTTCACTATGCTTTTGTTGGTCGATCCCTGTATCTTGCATCTCTAAAAATTTGAAGGCGGTTTCCCATTCTATTTCCTTTTCTTCTCCCATTTTCTCTTCTTGCTCTTGCGCAGTTCTTTGTTCCTCAACTTCTTCCTCTACTGGGACTTCATCTGCCTGCTTGATGTCCCCCTATAAGTTACCAAACTCGTTGGTTGCAAAAATGTCATTGAACTCCTCCTGCGGAGGAGGGTTGGCTGGGACATTAGTTATCTCTATTTCCTTTTTCAGCTCCAGGGAGTCAAAAGAAAGGATCTCAACTTGTGGAGTCTGGGGCATCCCCAAATCCAGCTCTTTTTTGGGCTTTGGATCAAGCCTCCTCTTTCTCCAGGTAATCAAGGGTGGCCCTGCATCCCTTATTGCTGCTTGCTCCATTGAATCCACCCCTATTGCCTTAACCATCAAGGCTGCTAGTGAAGGGGAGGATGGAGGATGAATTGGTCAAGCCATAAGCATTGGAGTAGCCAGCCGCATGAGTAGATTCTCCCTCATTTGTTGGGAGGATTTGACTAACTGCTTTATTAGCTCCTTTATGGAGACTTCTCATGAGGCTGGGGTCATTGCTATTCCTTTCCTTTATCCACTCCCTGTGAAGAAGTTCCATCCCCCAGGGTTAACTTTAGTATAGGCTGGGCCGCCTGGTGAATACTCCCGGGACACACCTTTTTGAAATGAAGGTGGCTTCACTCAACTGTGTGGTGAGTGAACTCCTCAATTGTGGGCCCTTCCTAAGCATCCCAATTCACTGGTGGAAGGGCCAATTTATCAATCCCCTTTGCTTTGTACTGGGGATCCTCCGTGGAAACGGTGTCCGAGAAGTCTTCCAAGAACTTCTGGAGCTTCAGTCTTTCCATCATTCCCACGGTCATTCTAACATAATGCCACCCCCGGACATCCATGTCATCTTGGCAGTCTTCCTAGAATTCCTCCATATGATACTGATGGGGCTCTGATGCCCGGGGAAGTGCCGTTGCAATCTTACCATGTGGATCAAATTGTTTCCGTGCCAAGTAGAATTCTTCCAGGTTATAGCTCTTGAGCTCATTATTCGCCTCTTTTGCGGTGGCCAGACTGCATGAATATTTCCCACAAGTAATTAGGAATGGAATATTGGTTACCTTCTTTAAGGCAAAGAGTGAATGCAACTCCATTATTTGCCTGCAATATTCCAAGAGAACTATCTTGTCCCCACAGTGTTTGGGCAACAAGTAGGGTTTCCCGAAGAAGCTGGTCACCCTTATGTAAGTATGTTGTGAAAACTATATATAGTAATGTCTGTAACTCCCAACCAGATTCATCTCCTCTGTAGATAGGCGGTATCCTGCATCCCGGGTGGGTGTAAGCAGGTGGTAGTAAATGAAGGCATCGTTTACCTGGCAAAAACTTGGGAAGCTAGCCTCCCATTGAATCTGTGGGAAATGGTCCCAAGGTGCCTTCTATCCTAGGCCTATTCTGAGTATGCCCTCTATAAGTAGCCCATTAGTGTGGGGCCGTTGTTGTGCTAGGGCCCAGAAAACATATAAGAAGTCATATAAAACTTCTTCTTGTTGGCCAGTTGAAGAAACTGGGAGTCTACGTGGTTGGAGATTATGGCTGCCTAGTCAAAGTACTCCTCGCTCGTGCTAATACCTAGCAAGAAGTAGTACATCCATCCAGAGAACTCTCAAGCATGTGGTTGTCCATAAACCTGGCATAAGGCTATTATTGTCATCTGGATGCTTTCTTTAAATTCGGCCCTAGGGATCTCCAGCTTTATTTGTTTGGGGTCCCTTTTTGGATTTTTCAGCCAATGGCGGTTCATATATATGTGGGCCACCTCTTCCAACTTCTTGAATTGGGTCAAGGCATCTGACCTGGTGAATATGGCCAATTTGTCAAACTAAAGGATTCCAAAGCCCCTCCGAAAGGTATCAGGGTCAAGGGACACCATAGGAGTAGGGTACCCTATTGGCTCTAAGGCTGCGAGCATGATAGCTCAGAAAGATGTATTGTAGTGCACCGCAAGTGTGAGAATAATCTCCGGTGATTGCATAGAGCATGGGAAAAAAGCTTCCTTAAGAATCCCAGAGTTTCCAATTTGTGTGGCCACAGGATCTCTGGCCTACCTCTGGATGTACATGATCTTTACCAAGGCCTGCATTTCAGGCCATGTTCTGACGCTGGTGTCGGTAATGAGCTGGACTTTGGACTCAATCTTTGAGCCCATGATGGCATTGTCCTTTACATATTTCATGCTCAGGGGCAACTTTTCCAGAGCCTTCTCCATTTTGGACCTAACAGCTGCTCAGGTAGCCGCTGTAGATGGAAGTTCTGGACTCCCAGGTGGTGAAGATGCGGATGCCTCAGACATGTTTGAAAGTATACTCTAGAAGCCTGCACGGCAAGGCGACTGTCAGAATGTATTAATAAATAAATACTCTGGGGTCTGGAGATCTTACCATCACGGTGTTCGTTTCCTCTGAAAAGTTAGTTTCGTTCAAAACTTCGGACAACATACATGTGCATATCGTGAACTTAGGAATTTGATTAACCATCCAGGTCCAAAATTTTTATCACATTTGGCAAGAAGAAAACGGGATGGATGAATGTAGGAGACTCAGAGCCTGGGGAAGTGACCATTGGTAGAAGTGTACAAAAGGAAAACTGTCAGACCCACGTGGGTGAGTAATAAATAGGAGTTATGGTGATGACAGCGGAGCCAACTATCTAAATGCACGAAAAGTGAAGGCCACTTGGATAGATTTAAATGTGCGCATGGGAAATAAATGAGGGTCAGGCTGGTTTTTGGGAGGAGAGAGAAAACTACCTATTTGAAACTGGCCAAGAGCCGAGTTTCAAACAGGTGGTATTCTACTAAGAATGAGCTTGCGGATGAAAACCAGTGACATGGGAAACACGGCGAGCTTGCTAAGCTACTCGGTAGGATACACACAAGATATACATCAGAGCTAAAGGATATATACATGTAGACTGGAGGGATATATAACAAATATACACCAAACTTACACATATATACACTGCAGAACAAATATCTACAAGAAACTAGGCAAAGCACATAATATCTACAACTTCCTACACTATATACAAACTAGATTACCCCTGCACAGAGGGTGGACAACCCTCTGGCAGAGTCAACCCACCAACAGGTGGCAAACCAAGAAGAAACAAAAGATGAACAAACAAAAAGGCAAAGGCAACACAAACAAACGACACCAGACATAAGGAAAACTGAAGGGAGAGGGGACACCAACCTGAGAATGCAGAAAGGAGAGGAAACAAAGCCTCTGTAGAAGCTCTTCAATAGCTGCAACCATCCAATGATCACAACCTGCCACTACAAATCACTCACAATCACTTAGAAATGCTGGAAATATTTGGCACTAGATTATCACTAAATCCCTGCAAATTGCTCTGAAATCGCTTTGATCGCTTGAGTGTTTAATTTGTGGTAAATGTGAAAATGACAGGTAACTTCTATTTATACCCATGGTAAAAAGCAAGCCGCCTTTCCATCTATAAATGCTGGACAGACATACCTCCGGACTCCGGGCCTGGGGATTCCCTGCGACGATATCATCTTAAGGAAAGAGAACATCGTGGCAAAGAATCCCGGAGTCCAGAATTTTGGCTCCCGACAAAGGATGACAAACTGTAGGACCGGGGTCCTGGAGGCATGAGAAACCAACAAGAGAAAGCACAACCGTGGGGAAGAAAACCCTGGAGAAAGAAAACAAAAGACAGAAAAAGACAAGGCAAGAACAAAAAGCAAAACAAGAAAAAGGGGGACCCAACATTTTGCACACAAAATGTAGGGACGGGGATGCAGGGCATAACATACTCTTTCATCATCTATTAAAAGTAGATTTCAAACATACAATCATGGAGGTTTATGGTTTCCATTGAGTTCATGCTTTCATACTTTCATACTTACTTACATTTGAATTGCAATTACATATCCATTGAATATCATAGCTTCTTTGTTAGATTCAATTCTACTACTTGCTAGCATTCTGTACTTTATTGATTTTAAGGTTAATTCCTACATTGGGGTTTGGCTAAGGCAAACCCCTCCCCCACAACAAAAAAACCTCTTTTTCTTGTAGGTACAGGTTCAGGATTGCATTTTTGAGACCAGATCTGGATACCCTTTTTGGCTTTCTTGCAGACGGCGCGAACAAAGTCACTCTCGGATTTGTGCAGGTCAAGGTCGAGATTATTGGGTCAGGGTTGACATTTGTGGGTCAAGGTCGACCTTTTTCATAAGACAAAATTAGAATGGAAAATGATTTTTGGGTTTTGTTTGTCTCTACATTTTGGTTCGGGATCAACTGTCAGTTTTTCCAGAAATAGTCTATAGACCTCAGGAAACAACATTCTTTGATCTGTAATATTTTAAGGTTAGTGCATTTCTTCTATTTCTTCAATTATTGTCATATATCATTTCCATACTTATAATTAATAAAATTTAAGGTATCTCATTTGTTATTCTCCCCTCCAAATAGTTGATTCATTTGTGCATTAACCCTTCTTTAGGGTTGATCAACTTGGATATCCAATTTGTGCATTTGAGGATAAAAAGGAACATCTTATTTTATCCTTAATCACAATTGCAATACGTAATCAATACAATTCAATTAGGGTTAAGGAATTCAATACATTCTAGACCTCCTAGAACATGAACACATTTCCTATTTCAAGCATTACATTTCAAGATAATCAATAAATCAATTCAATCATTTCTATATTGTACAATCAATCAATTAATCAAACCAATCCCACTTTCCATATTGCACACTTATCAAGAATTAGAGAGTATGCATTATACTATCTTGACAATAATTATTCACCACCACCATTTGGGCATATGACACTTGAGAAAATAAGAGAAAGACAAGATCACACACAAGTTATGATTGAGACATCCTCTTCTATCACCGGCCTGGAGTTCAATGACCTTAAAGGATGTGATACATCAAAATAGATGTGGGATAAGATTGCATTGGTACATGGTGGAGATCAGTATGTTCAGAAGGAAAAAGATGAAAGTTTGAGAGGCAAATTTAATTCTTTGAGAATGAAAGAAGATGAAACTGTTGCACAATACAACACAAGATTGAAGAAAATTGTGAATTCTATCAAAGGTGATGGAGGACATATAGAAGAAGAAGATGTAACAAGAAATTTTTTTTAGGACATTGTTGCCTATATATGCCATCCGAGTATCAGCAATACAAGAAATGAGATCCATTCCTCAGATGCCCGTTTCACTAGATGCTACAATTGGTAAGTTGATTACTTTTGAGCTAAATGACTTTGACAATAGTTTACCTACCACTACTAGGATTGAGTCTGCATTCAAGTCATCTTTTACAATTGGAGGCTCTAGAGAGTCTAGATCAAGTGATGGTTATGCAAGTAGTGCGAGTGAAAGGTTTTACAATTGCAAACATGAGATAGAAGACCTGTATGCCAAAGATGAAAGAAACCAAGAAGAGTTTGAATCTCTACTAGCTAGAAGACTATAAAGAGGAAAATGCAAGTACCGAGGTAAGCTACCTTTGGAATGATTTAACTATAACAAGATTGGTCACATTGCAGCTAGATGTCTCGATAACGACAATGATGAGAATAAAGACAACCGAGATAATAACAAAAGAGAGAACAAATTTAGGAGATTCTGAGATTTCAAGAAAAAAGTTAAGAAGTCATACCACATTGCCAATGAAGGACAAAGTGATGATGATACAAATGATCATGATGGTGAAGAAGTTGTGTATGTTTCTATCAAGGATGATTCTGATGAAGAAAGGTATGAAGTAGAAGAATCCCTAATCTCACATGTAAGAAAGAATGATACATGGATAATATATAGTGGTTGTTCACACTATATGATTGGTGACAAACTTAAGTTCATTCCTATGGAAGAACATGATGGAGGATATGTTAGATTTGGTAATTATGCTCCATATCATGTGAAAGGTAAAGGTTCTATAATTATGTTGGATAATAAAAAATGTGATGATGTCTATTGGGTTGAAGGACTAAAGTATAATCTATTGAGTGTGGTATAGTTCAACAATACAAGACACTAACTAGAATTTCAACATGGAAAGGTAAAAGTATTTGATCAGAATGGAAGTATGATTGCCACTGGAGAATAGTCTACAGGTAACTTATTCTACCTTGATACTTCTACAAAGAGTTGTTTATTTTCTAAAGCTGAGGATGTATGGTTATGGCACAAAAGATTCCGTCATGTTAATTTTGACAACTTAATTTAGGTGAGATAAAAGAATAGAGCTAGAGGTCTACCGAGATTGGACAAACCTAAAAATGTCACATGCAAAGTGTGTCAAGTTGGTAAGATGAAAAAGTCAAGTTTTACAAACAAGTCTTACACTAAAATAATTTTGAGATCCATTGTTGATTGTGCAAGAACATTGATGATTTATAAGGGTATTTCTCAAAAAATTTTGAGAGAAGAAGTCAACACTACAACTTATACACTAAACTGAGTACAACTTGAGAAAGGTACAAACAAGACTCCATATGAGATCTGGTATGATCATAAATCGAATGTAAGTTATTTCAAAGTATTTGAAAGCAGATGTTACATTCTAAAAGATGCTAGAGATGGAAAGTTTGATTCTAAAGGAGATGAAGGAATATTCTTAAGGTATTCTACAAAGAGAAAAGCATATAAGTGTTTGAACAAGTCTACTAACAAAATTGTAGAAAGTGCAAATGTAAGGGTTAATGAATTTGCAGAGAAAAATGATGGAGACAACAAGAAGGAACCTAGGGACTACCAAAGATTTGTATATGCTCAACCTGAGATTCCTGATATGTTACCTAAAGCACAAACCAAGGAGGAAAAACTACATACATGAGCCAGAAAGCCATCGTAGCAAACACCCAAAATCAAGAACTCATAATTGCATCAAACATCAAGAGAAAGACACATATAGGAGACAACCCACATCCCTTTGCAAAAGATGAAAAAACTGAGTAACCTGTCAAGAGGGCAGAGAATTCTAATCCTAAACATTCCATCTACTTGGAACTGCAAAAGTCCAATTGGCTAACAAATATGCTATTTACAAGGAATAAGAAAAACCTTAATCAAAGTAATGAAACAAGTCCTTAATTTAGACTACAAGAGATGTTAAACAATAGGAAGAACAACCCAATTTTGTTTATTAAGAGAAGGGAAATAGAAATAAAAGAAACCATCTCACAAACATGTTTCAAATAGACTTTATGCAAAGCAACAAGAAATGCATGACTTCCTTATGATTATTAGTCCATATGGGAGAAAGAACCACACTGATCAGTTTTTGAAGGGGTCTACATCATTCATAGATGGAGGAGGGAAATGTTAAGGGATTGAAAAAAATCTGAAATTAAACCAACATACTCCTCTATTCGGAAAATAGAAAAATGTATCCTCATTCTAATTACTTAGACAGTCATAAGGTAGGCAAAGGAATCACAAGGCATGTAACTTAAGCATGGGTTATGAGATCAAGGTTGACTATCAGAACTATGATCATTTATTATTTATGTATATTTGGTTTAAGAATTACATTTCCAATGACCTTGATGCTGATTGGCCTAATTTTTTATTAATTTCTTTGTCATACATTTCTATTAAAAGTTATGTTTCCAATGACATTGATGTTGGTTGGTCCGTTTTTTGGGGAAGAAAAATGTATCCCTATATATACAATTTTGGGAACTATGATCATTCCTTATGTATGTATATTTAGTTTAAGAGTTATATTTCCAATGACCTTGATGCTGATTGGTCTAATTTTTTAATTAATTTCATTGTCATACATTTCTATTAAAAGTGATATTTCTAATGACATTGATCTTGGTTGGTCCATTTTTCCCATGCATTACACACACCATATAATAGAGTTCAAGAAGTCAAAAAGGAAATTACTAAATTATATTAAAAAATGTTATCTTGAAGTGCCTGGTCTCCTATTTTTTGAACTTTTGATATACTAATCTCTAGAATCTCCAAATACCTCATGTCTTCTTGTTTTTGGTTACCCAAGAGTAATCCCCCTAATAATTTGGTGTCTATTTAGAACGAATTGAGACAAGACTAATCCCTTAAAGTTTTGATAAGGACCATGCATTACACACCATATAAACACAGATGAAACATAAAGTTTCTTTTTTCTAATGTTAAGGGTCTTATCTACAATAGTCCTTGATATGGGAAAATATGGAAGGGATGCCTATTTAAGAGCGGCAGATGCATTCGATTATAGCAGAGGCATTAGAATAGAAAAGGAATGGCCCGTCCAAAGCAGGCAGCAAGGATGTCTATTTGGCGAGCAACAAGGAGAGTGGAGAAGGCACACAGGTTGAGGCCTCACAGTATTGCCCTGCGTAAGATCCGCAAACACCAGAAGAGAAGAAAACTCCTCGAAAGGATGCGGGCATTGCAGAAGCATAAATTGGAGGCATTGGAGGCATTGTTGGCATACGTGGACCTCCTCATTCAGGAGCGCCAAATGGCCTGATTATGCAAACATTTTTCAATTTATGTTATTCCAGTTGTTTTCTAGTTAGATTAAGGAATAGTGAGATTTGTTTCAAATTTTCAGGTCAAGTAGTAGTTTTGTCTTTAGGTTTTGTAGGTTTGTTTTCTTATTCTTCTTCCCACACATCTCTTTATGCGGTGTGGTCCTTCATGAATCTCTTTTTATGGGCAACATGGGTGATGCCAAAAGTGGGGGAAGACCTATTAATACTAGCAGTAGGGGAAGACCTAATAATATTTGAATCTTTTTGCTCCGAGGGATATTGCTGGATATTTTGCCCCAAAGCTGATATGCAATTTTATTTATGTACTCATTAAGGAATCCAATTAACCCTAATATTATTAAAAATGTACATGCAACTTTTTTCTCTTTCAAATAGTGATAAAATTCCTATGGGAGATTCCTATGGGAGATTTAACGAATGTGATGAATTGGGCATCAAGATTATAGTTCTCAAGAAATGTAAAACAATCATGAAATGGTTCTCGGAAACATGCTTCAAAAGTGACGCTAGAATATGAACTTGGTGACTACATTTAGGGCAACGCGTATATGAATGTTGTGTTCCTTTTGGTGACAAGAGTTATTCCTAGATGTTTTTCTAAATACACTGAGAGTTTGACTTGCAGGTTAAAATATTGGCATGAATATGATCAGGTATCTATAATAGATCTGATTTTAAAGATATTAATTTAGATATCTTTAATATTGGATGTTCATCTGGTACCACTAATTCTTCTGAGAAGCATTTTAACAACTTTTTTATGATTTAAATACTGGTGGATTGGGTTGTTTGTATAATATTCTAGGCATAATTTTGTTTATTATGGGAGTATTTATAACTTTTGTATCCAGCAAAAATCCCCATATCATTATGCTTTCATGCATGTCCATACCCTATCCGAAAGCTTCCATTTCGGTAGACACTGGAAAAAAATATGCTTTATACCTGCCAATTGCATTTTTTTGATGTGTTGAAAGCGTTTCATTTTTTTAATTGCATTCCATGAGATGACATCTGTAGATGGTATTTTTAATTATCAGACTTGAATATTATGTATTTTAGAAAGATTGTTCAGTTATTATTGCTATTCTTCAATTGCTTCAGATTACTACTCATATAGAAAGGCAATGACTAGTGTAAAGCCATTTATACTAATGGTAAGTCTCTTGATTGTAAGTATGTTATCTCTCTATTTACTAGCACTTGCACCCAATGGAGGTGCAAGGGAATCGCCGATAGGTGTTTTAGTGGAAACTGTAAATGAAGTTTTACATTATGTAAGGTAATGTATAATAGTGTAGATTTATAAATATCAGAAACAT
>MU226454.1:490079-500900 GCA_018584345.1 Thuja plicata
AAGAACTGAGACAAGCAAACATGGAAATCTTGGAGCTAAGAAACAACAAAGAGAAGATGGAATCTGAATTGATTGCAACAAAGAATCATATTGACAAGTTACACACAAGCAAGGATCTGATAGAATCTCAGTTGTCTGCTTAAAAGGTTAAAGGAGATACCAACATTATAGGATACAACAAAGCACAAATTCAGATTGATGTCATGCAAGAAAGAATGAAAGCACAAAAGGACATCACAGACACTAAGGAGATTGGAAATTAGGCTAAAGACAATGTTGAACCACCTAAGGAAGAATGCAAGCTAGTTGACCATACTTGTTATGCCTCTAACAAGCATGGACATATTGCAAGGAATTGTAAAGAGGTAAGACCCTTCAATGGTTACTGTTATTCATGTAATAAATTTGGTCATAGAGCTATGAATTGTAAAACAAGTCAGAAGAACAAGAATCAGAATAATCAAAGAAATTAGAATCAACAAAGACAAAGAAGATATCCTCAACAAAATATTAGAAGCCCTCAGAACATTATATGTCAGATATGTAATTACAATGGACACACAGCCAAGCAGTACAACATGATGAATAATAACATCAAACCTCCTATCATTTGTCACTCATGTGGAAAAGCTGGACACATCTCTAATCGTTGTAGATTTAGAGCACAGAGACAGGAAAGCCCTAAAATGTCAGAAGATTCATTATGGGATAAGGAAGGAGAAATCAAATTTGTGAAAGCTACAGAAGAAATGTGTAAGATCTGGGTTGAAGTAAAGAAGGATAATGAAGATAACAAAGTAGTTGATGCATCCCCAGTGGACGCACCCTCTACTTCTTCTTGAATAGACCTTCTTGGTCTTAGGGGGAGCTATTCTAGCTCTGAACCCCTGCGTGGCTGGTATACTCACCTCTGAGTATGCGCCTTGGATTACAATTGTTTGGTGACATTGTGATGTAGTATGCAAGAGAACATGATCTAAGTTGTTATCAAGATCAAGAATGGAAGTTATAGTTATTTCCTCTGTCTACACGACAAGTATTAATGGCGGAAATCTACTTTGCAATCACCAAGTCCCCACTTGTAGTCAGAATAAATAATTGAAGATCATAGAAGCCCTAGCAGTTAATGCATTACAATTGTTCTCATCAGAAAAGAGAGGAGATTGATAATTGTTATTTGTTAAGAAAAGTAATTCGAGTTTGAAACGAAGCCCAAGCACGGACACGTCATTTCAGAAATTAGTTGAAAAATTACTTAACAATTGAGTAAGTGGCTGGATAATCAAAGGAGCACTTGCAGTCAAGTAGAAAAGCATCACAATTACATTCTTCAGTAGAGAATGATATCAAGAAAATCTTTGAAACATCTCGGAAGTGATTTATTAGTATGCTTTAGCGCATAAATTTCATGAAGCGGAATTGGTCAAAATCTTGTTGAGCAGTGTTCTATATTAGTATAGCCATTGGAGATATTTGTTTTGGAGCCGACCTGATGTTACCCTTGGAAGAACATACTTATTTTTGATCATCTAACTATGAATACAACAAAAGAGAGTTCACGTAAGAGCAGAATTGATTGAAGATGCAATTTGAAATATCATGTGAAGAAGCAGATAAAACTATTATGATAGGTCCATAGGATTATGCGCCCATGGCCAAGGACATAGTGGATACATTCATGGTTGATAATGTTGAAGTATCAATGGAAGAAATGGATATTGATCTAGACAAGTTTGAAGAAACATTTGTGAAAAGTCTTTATATCAGTAAGAAGATCTATTGATCTAAGATATGATAGAAAAGGAAGTAGAAAAAGAGAAGATTGAAGTGTTGGACAGTTTGTCATCATTGTTGTCAAGTTTGACACCCATAACAGACTTATACTCATGGGGAGTAAATAAGTAAGGGGGATTATATAATCTAAAGGAGTCATGAAAAATAGATCAGATATTGCAGAAGAGAATTATATTAAGAAAAGACTTAGTGAATTGGTTAGCAACTTTACACTTGATCTTAGGTTGGTCAAGCATCCTTGAAAGAGTTTGCAGCAAAAGGTAGAAAGATTATTGCTGACTGTATGAATCAGGCAAGTTAAGTTCCCATCATTACAAAGAAGATCCAGGAGGTAGAGGCTATGATAGAGAAGATAGGGAAATCTATGGAAGATCCCTCCACCGATATCAATATGTGTATATCAGGGGAAGATTGATAAGATTGAGAAGGCAGAGAAGATAATATCAAATGGTAGGTAAAGTAATGTATAGAATATGGAGTCTATCATATGATCAAGGTCCTAGCATAGAATTGGAGAAGATGGAGAAGCTACAATATGCATTATGTGCCCATCTACGGATTGTTAATTCACTAATTGCATTTTGGGAGAAAGAGATCCAGAAGTTGCAGATTGCATATCCAGATATATATGCTGGGTAAGTACATAGAAGTGTTTTTGAGCACCTTTTTCATTAATGTCAAAGGGGGAGTAGATTATGAAGAATATGGAGTCTAGTATATGATAAAAGGGAGATATAAGATAGAGAGTTTGTATATAAAAGTACAGATAGTAACCTCACCATATTCCTTTGTTGCCATTAATGACAAAGGGGGAGATAGTTGGAAAGTTGACTATACTGGTTTATATGACTCTATTTAGTGTTTTCATTATGGAAACAAAGCCATATGAATTTTTGGAGTCAGCACACACTATCAGAAGATCAGAAATTGGCTAAGTACAGAAAACAGGACAGAGCAAGGAACAAAGTGTTATAGTTTTGATTAGCATGTGTTCATTTGTTATCCAAATGATATATGCCTTTAAAGATAAGCTTATTAGTATTTTTACATGCTAATTCTAAGAGAGCATGATTAGGTCTGCAATTATGAAGAAGATATAGCCAGTTGAAGAGGTACAACCAGTAAATGCCATAACAAGACAGAGATCATGGAAAGAGCCGAAAAAGATTGTTTTGGCATGGAAGTTGCACTAATCCTCAGGATTTGAACCTTTTGATTAGTGATATTTAGTGACCTAAAAATCTATGTTTAAAAGTGCATGACCTGATTCATCCGGGATAATTACTTAGAGCTAATTTGGTGAAGCGGACTATGTGAAAAGATGTGTCTGTTTGGTTTGAGTAAAGAAGTTATAATTAATGTTAAGCTGACTAAATGAAGGGTTGAATGGTTATGTAAGTGATCAAGATAGATGGTAAAAGGTTTCCAAAATCTGACATGTTCGTGTCTTTTGAGGAAGTACTTATAGAATGTCATTTGTGATCGGAGAAGTTGCGAAAGCTAGAGATAAGAAAGTAGAGCAGAGTGTAAAAGAAGCAAAGATATATTTGTCATATGTTGATGATATATATATTAAAGTAGAAGCTTTCAGAGTGAAGACAAGATTTTTGTAGAGATCAACAAGAGGTTAAAGCATCAGCCCACAAAAGGAACTGATCAGACAAGCAGTGTCACCACAACAGTTCACCTTGCAGATACAATGTGTATCAAAGATCCAGAAGGTTGTAGCCTCCACCATTTGGATAGTGAGTCCTTGGATAGTGAGTCCACCACCCCTAACAAGGTTATTGTAAAAGACTCCTAATAAGGTCTGACCCTTAACAAGGTCACTATACTTCATACATTGTAAAGACAACTCCTAATAGGGTTAAGGATCTTCTAACAAGGATCATAAGAAACTAGTACATAATATTTGTGGGTACTAATTCCCACTGGGGTTTTCACCTGCATTGGGTTTCCCCATAATCATATTTGGTGTTATGAGTTATGTATGTTTATCTTACGTGCATTGATATTCATTTTAGTACTTAAGCATTTAAGTAAAGATTTAGATAATTAGAAAATGTATAAATTGATAGATCACTGATTCACCCCCCCCCCCTCTCAATGATCCTAATCCTAAAATTATAATTCTTGGATCTAACCCTGGCATGTCGGCATAAGACCACACAAAGTTAAATTTCTTTTCTTGAAAGAATTTGATGAACTCCTTCCTTTCTGATGGACTCAAGGACGCTGCTAAATGAATAAATTTGGGATCCACTTTGGTGCCAATATTAACTTTCTTTGTTGGTTCAATAAGGATGGGTGACCTTTCATCTTCACATTCTGGTAGTGTCCAACCTCTCTTCCTTAGGTTCCATAGTTGGGTTTTCACCTTTGGAAATATCTAATATTTTTACTTTTTAGGTTCTAGCACTGCTACATACTGGTTTTCATGACTAGACCTTTTCATTTTTTAGTATTTATTTCTTTTATTTTGTGGATTGAGAGGTTGGACATATACCTCTATCATTATGTTTGGATTTTATTCGTTGGTGGAAGAATATGGCTCAATCGCATTTAGGTATTGGGCCATTGTAAGGTCATTGGGAAAGTATACTAAGTCATTTGGTTTGGATAAATCCCAACCAATAAGTTCGGGGTGCATTAGGGATAAGGATTCATTTGGAAAAATTTCATTTGAAGGGTTTAGGGACATGACCTCATTTGAAGGTTCGTACATTGTATCACTTAGGTCTATGACATGGGCTTCCTCAAGATGTTCCATGGAAGTAGGATCAAATCCCCTTCACTAGAGTCCTCATTGATTTCCATGGGAAAGAATGCGTGTGGATAAAATACAACATTTAAATCACTTCCCTATGAAGGTACCCAAGGTTCACGTGTCCATTGGTTATTCCTAGATGCTTGACCTACATTAGATTCTTGAGGTTCACTTGACACTTGTGTAGAATTCAAATCTTGATGCTCATTGTCTTGACTTGTGACATTAGGAATGGTAGCATATGTGTGAATAAAATCAACCTTTTTATCATGAAAAGAATCTTCAGATAGGCAATCCCACTCATAATCCCCAGAATCATCCTCACTCTCAGATCCTACCATGTGTACATGTTCATGAAAATCATGCATTGGAATTGAACTTTCTCCTTTGTTTTGATAACCTATTCTGTATTTCTATTCTTTTGATCTCTAAGCCAGTTCAATGGGTTCTAGCAATCCTCTATCCCTAACTCCTAAGGGTCCTTGTCCCTTGTATCCCATTTTTTGCATAATTTGATACCCTTTTCCATATTTATCAATTTGAATGTTGATGTGTTGTACTCTTTCCATGGGTTGTTTGAAGTGTCTTCCTCTTTGTAGAGACATTGTATCACTTCATCGTCCTCCTTTTATAGGGCTGATTTGTCACTCTGTTACAAAATGAGAGTTATATTTATGATGTGGATGAGCACTTGATGGTTTTCCATGTGTCTTAGGAGAAGTTGGAAAATCAAAGAGGGAAACAGAATATTCCCCCACTCTTTTGGAATTGATTCTACATTGTTTTTCAAAGTTATGCATCATTTCATTCATCTTTTGGTATTGATCATTTTTGGCTTGTTCTCTCTCCTCCTTGGAAGGTTTCAAAATTTCCATCTTCAATGTAGAAGTATTAACTGAATTTTCATGTGAACTTTTACCCTCATAACTCATTTTCTCCTTTCCCTTAGTTGATGTAGTTGAGTTAGTTTGATTAGGGTTTGAGGTAGATGTAGCATTTGATGTTAACTTTGAACTTTCCTCTTTATCTTCTTCAATGGTGACATTAGGGATGACTCCTTCCCTATTGTGAGGAATAAATAATTCATGACTTAGTTTCAATTTGTTGCAATATTGAAAGGGATTAAAATCTCCTCCAATTGTGATCTTTTCACCCATGTGTGGAAACTTTATGCAGTGATGATAGGTGGAAGGTATCGCTTGCATCTCATGAATCCATGGTCTTCCCAATAAGATATTACAAGTTAGTTTCATGTCGAGGACTTGACATATGGTGTCTTTTTTGTTAGGTCCCACTTGAATAGGTAGAACAATCACGCCTTTCAAAGATTTTTCTTCCTCATCATAAGCCTTAACAGTAATTTGATTTTTAGGATCAATGGATGATTTGAAGTTAACCCTAAAGACTTGACAAGGTTCAATGTGCAAATATTAAGACCGGCTCCCCCATCAATGAGAAATCCCTTGACCCTATGCCTTTGGATTAAAAATTCTATATGCAAGGGAAAATTTTAAGGGTGGGTAATAGACATGTCATCTTGTTCGGAGAATGAAAGGCAATGAGGGGCTATGAGATGTCCTATCATATTTTAAAACTTATCTTCCTCCAAAGTTATAGGAACATTATTCTCCACTAGGGATTTTTCCAAGATCTCTTTGTGGTTAGGAGAAATTTTGAACAACTCCAATATAGTGATTTGTGCTAGAGTTTTGTGAAATTGATCAACCAAACTATAAGTCTTTATTAAAGAAGTTGTTAGTTTAGCCAAAGTAGTTGTTGGAGTAAGACCAAACATTTTAGGGGCACTTCCTTGTAGGGTAACTCTTGCTTCTTTCCGCCTAGTTACAACATTAGAGGTCTCTTTGTTAGGTTGTTCTTTGATTACCACCACATTGATAGTACTATAATGTCTGGATAGGGAATTGATAGTATTGTCATAGCTATGGGAAAAGTTTACATTGTTGTTGCCTCTCGAATTGTTTCCATTGTTAGCATTGGAATATTCACCTTTCTCATGCTTGTAGAAAGGAGTTTTAAAAGTTGTATGGTCTTCATTATTTTGAGGTCCTTCTAGCTTAATCAAACCATTGCCAATTAGATCTTGAACCACATGTTTTAGGTGCATAAAATCATTCATCTTATGTCCTCTATTCCTATGGTATTCACAATGGTTAGACTCACTCCACCATGTAGGCTTGATTTGTGGTTCATTAGATTGAACCCTTGGTAAATCAATAATATTATTTGCAATAAGTGTCCTTAATGAAATCTTGAGTGGTTCACCCAAGAAAGTGAAAGTCCTCTTAGGTGTTGGTGCAAAGAAAGGCTTAGGCTTATTAGCCCCTTGATAGTTCCCAAAGTTATTATTGTTGGTGTTGTTGTTAAAAGGCACTTTAGGTGCTTGAGTCACATTGTTAGCTTGAGAGGATCCTCTTGTAATATTAAAAGGTGTGGCCTTCAAATTATTTGCCTCTACAACTCCATCATTGACCACACCTTTATTGTATTTTCTTATCCAAAACTGGTTATTGTTAGGAGGATTCCTATTTTGATTGTTATTGGAGGTATTGTTGTTGTTGTTGTTGTTCTTATAAAGCTTAAGTTATCCACTTTTAACCAATACCTCTTCCGTGGTAACCCTGTTCTCAATTAGGTCTTGGAAAGACCTAGGATATTGCAACCTTAAGTGATAGTTCATCTTATTACTCAAGCTATAAATAAAGATGTCCATCTTCTCTTTTTAAGGTACAGTTCATGGGTATCTAGTGATTACCACTCTCTATCATTACAAGAAAAGTAGGAATCCTTCTCCTTCTTGTTGCTTAGTATTACATAAATTTATCATTGTAGCCTCATGTTTGATATTCTTCAAATAATGACTTACAAATTTGGAGGCCAATTCTTTGAAAGTTCAGATGCCAGAGGTTAACTTGGAAAACCACTCCATTGCCATGCCTCCTAAACTCCTAGGAAAAAACCTCATTAAATACATTTTATCATGCATAAATCTAGGCTCAATGCACAAAACTCCCTCAAATGATCTTGGGGATCAGATGCTCCTTCATACTAGTCATATTTAGGAAAAAAATATTATTTGGGAACGAGACCATAATTAGGGTTTTATCGAATGGAAAATGACACAAAACTTTGTTGGAAAAGGGTTTAGGAGCCCCTCTTTGTTTCATTGTGTCCAATTGAATTTGGAAAAATTTAAATTTTTTATTCATGACATCAATAGGATTTTCTTTGACTTCTTTTTGTTTGAGTTGATTGACATCATAATCATGAGGGATTTTGAGACCCACTTGTGCTAGGTCTAAAAAGTACTTTTCCCTATCTCTATCCAGCACTTTATCCATAAGTCTCATGAAGAATGGGCTTTGCATGGCTTTGTTAACCTTGTCATCAGTTGCTTCTTCATCATTAGGGTCAACATTGCCCCCATTGTTGTTTTTATTTAACCCTTGGTTGTGAGGGTCCATTCCTCCTCCATTTTTGTTATTATTTAACCCTTGGTTATTAGGGTCAACTCCTCCATTATTATGGTTATTAACCCCACCACCTCCATTATTATTGATATAATTATTAACATGGTTGATTTAATTGGGGTCCATGTTTCCAAATGGGAAAGACATAGTTGGTTCCACTTCCCTTGTAGGTTCTCGCGTTGGTCTTGAAGAAGTGAATGTATCACTCAAAAAAGGAAGCTCCTCCCTTAGATATGAATCAACCACTTGCAGGTTATTTTTTAATATAGTGAGATCCGGTAAAAGCTGGCATGGACATGAATTGCATAAAATCTTGGCTTTCTCACTTAAATTGATCAACCCCTTATGACTTTTTCCAAAATATCCAAAAATGGGGATTCTTACCAGGTTGAAATTATGGACAACTGGAAAATCCAAAAGGGTACTCAAGAATGAAATCCAATTTTTTCCAAGCCCTCGAGAAATGTCCACTATTTTCCCTTCTTTTTTTTTGGGTGTCACTTCCTTGTGTCTAGGCGTGACTTAACTTATTGTAGGTGTTAACTAGAATTTGTGTACGCAACACTCTATAGTTAGCAGGTGGTGTTTACCTATTGATAGGCATCAGTTTAAAGCTTCCAGGCATCACTTTCCAGTGACTTGCGCGGTGTTTGAATGATTCCAGGTGTTGTTTCAAAGTTACAGGCATCACAGAACTTGTTGTAAGTGTCACTTAAATGTTCATACGTGACATTTGGAAGATCAAAGTTGTTTTTCTCAATTTTTTTGGATTTTTAAAACTTTTAGGGTGATGATCAGGTCTACCAGATAATATTCTTTCTTGAAAAGTAAATACAAATGAAACACACACATAAAGTTTGTATCATGTCCCTAAAACAACACTACATGTATGTTCTCGGTCATTTTAACAAGTATAACACAAGAATAGCTTCCAAGAAATCTACCTAGAATCAGATTTGGATTTTAACATTTTGGCTCTAAAAGGTAGGTTGCTACTTATTTGGGATTTATTTAACACCTCCATTCCAAACTATGTCAAGTTCTTTTACCCCCTTGCGGGCTTCCCACATACACAAAAGTATGATTTTGCACAATCCCGAAGGAATACTCAAGGAAGTGAAGATAACTTGCACATAATTTAGTAACTTTCCCATTAAGGAAGAGTGTGTTTATTTATATTGGGTTAGATAGTATTGCGGCTTAAGCGATTGTCTCCCACTTTGGGTCATTCCCTCTCACCATCCTTGTAAGGATGTACTTGGGAGGCAGGCCCTCTAAAGCTCTAATTTAACTAGCATATATAGGAAAATAAACAAATGAACTTAGCTCAGCAAGTTTGGGAATTTGATTCACCTAAAAAGTGATGAGCATATCCCTATTATTTTTCTTTGTTCCAAACACTTAAAAAACACTTGTTTTTTTTCAACCCCTTGACAAGGAGGTTCTTAAAAATTGAAATGTGTGGTTAATATGCCTCCCTTTCTTTCTACCACCTCAAACTCAACATGTTTGGCTTTTTGATCAAATTTGAAAAGTTGAGAGCATATGCCTAATGTTTTGTTCAAGATGGATAATAATAGGGTTTTTTCCTATTTAAACTAGGTATAAATGAATTGCCACAAGTTAAGGGAAAGCAATCTTGTTTCGAAAAATACCTCTTTTGTAGTTAGCAAAGGCTAGGCACCTTTTTGAGGTTTTTGATGCTTGTTTTTATAACTCACCTAGTGGCGATAGTTCCCACTCTGGCTCCACCAACAAGTTAGTCAACACAAAGGAAAAAAATGAAGAAAAAATTGAAATCAAAATGACAATGCACCTAGGTTCTTTTGATCAAATTTATCAAAATCAAGCTTAAGAACCTAAAGCATAAAATCAACTTAGAGTAGGAAAAATCTTTTTGTATGCACTACTAACTTTTATGTAATGATCATGCAAATGTTCTTCTAGCTCTAAAATTTCCAAGATATTTTCACTATGAAGTTGTTTAGAGCATTTTGTTAGAATCCTTACCTCTTTGTTTGGCCTTGTAACCCTCAATTCTGGCTTCTACACTTTCAAGTGTTGTTTCATTTGCAGGAAATAGAAAAATAGAGAGTCAAAACAAAGAAAATATCAATTTAAACTCAATAAAATGTAGAAATTTTTAGGCGTCATATAACAACTAATAGGTATTATTTAACTATTAATAGGCGGAATTTAAAACTTTAAAAGCAGAATTTAATTCTTACCACTTGACATTTAAAAATGACAAAGTGTTAAAATAAAATCACAGGCACTACAGAATGTTTAAATTGTGCTAAAAGGCTGATCAAAGGCGTCAAAAGATAGGTAAGAGGTAGTGTTTCTCAGCTCCAAGGTGACTCTTTATGCTCCCAAGCGTCACAATTTATCTCACAGGCAGTGAAAGAAATCAAGACAAAGAAATAAGAATTTCTGCAGGCGTCACTTCTCTGCTAGAAGGCATCATTAGATTGCTCATATGCCTCATTTCTCCTGCAAACTGCAAAATAATCACAAAAGTGAAGGAAAAACACACAAAACTTAAAATAAATGATGAATTGAGGATCAAAGCCCCATGGTGGGTCCCATTTGTGTGTGAATAAATGATGAAGGGTGCTCCCCTTAATGCCACAAACACATAACAAAAATAGAGAAACAACAACAATTTGCAAGAACAGAAAATGGGCTTCTTATTATCTCCACAAATGCGGAATTACAAACTTTCAGAATTACAATATGCAAAGCCACATGGGCATTCCCCTTACAATATTC
>MU226454.1:506841-540417 GCA_018584345.1 Thuja plicata
ATAACTTTTGAAACCCGAAAATTTTGAAGGAAAAATTATTTTCTGCTATTTCAGGTGGCCCAACTTTCGGAGACCATAAGTCATCACCAGTTGACCCGATTGACTATTATAACCCCATTTTAGAAATTCCACGAAGCGCTCTACAACAGTTCAATCATGCTAGCATCATCGAGCCCAAGTTTCGACCTCATCCGGGGCCTCTAAAGCCTTCAAAACTGAGCTCGAAGTTTCTGTACCCTGTTTTCAATACCGAAAATTTTCAATATCTTCAAAACTAGACCTGATCTAGCCATGAAACTTCACTGGCAGGCTGATATGACTGAGATGAACCTCAACATGCAAAATTAGAACATTCTGAGATCGTATGACCAACTTACTAAAAATAGCAAGTTTCCATAAATAGCAGCTCTACACAAGGTAGCCCTTATTGAAAAGAAAAGAAAAATATTTTTGGGTGATGCAAGATTGCCCTCACACCCAGGATGCTCCTGCATCAATAAAATACACCTTCATGAAATTAGTTTATTCAACTACAATTGTATGGAAAAATAATGGAAATTTAATCTAAGAATTGCAATTAAATCAATAAGCATCTCATGGCTCTCTATCTAAACATGTTGAAAAAACTCTCAGCCTTAATCTCTTTCAATGATAGTCCTAGAACAAGAATTTGATGAAGATAAATGCCTAAATCTCGCTCAATTCTCTCAAATGATGATAAAATTATACTCAAATGCACTCAAAATACCTTCCATGATGCAAAATTGCTATGATAAACTCTCAAAATGCTCAAATTAATATGAAAATGATAAGAGGTTTTATGTTTTGCATTCGAATTTCTAGGATCCTTAATGCTCTCAAATGGATTCTATTTATAGGATTTTCCCAAGTGTAGGGGGTGGAGTTAATTTATAATAGTTAATCCCTGGTTGAGTGAGAGGATTACAAATGGTTTCAAATAGGGGGGCAATTTAAATGATTGTCTCAAAGGTTTGGACAAAGAGACAAATTTGAGTGATTGAGATTCAAAGTTCAAAATGAGTGATTGAGATTCAGATTTAGGAGTGATCCATGTGCTTTGTGTTCTCAATTACCATTGGTTGCTCAAATCCATGTTGAAAGATATTAGGATTATTTAATTCAATCAATTAATTAAATTAGCCCTGTAGGATGAATAGGTTCAATTTGATTTTTGATTTAAACTACACAATTAATTGATTAAAATCAATTATATGATTTTGATTGATCCTTTTAGGCTTATATTTGATTATTTGATGTCATGATTACTTAATTATTTGATTTAAATTGATTTTTTCCAATTTGATTGATAAATGTCCATTTGATTTGATTTTGATCCATTTTGATGCAATTTGATGAGATTAGGAGCAATTTGATGAAAAATGCAGATTTGGTTGATTAGAGAACACCTGGTCAATTTTAGGTGTCTACAGTTGTTTACTTGTGTAAGGTACCATTTGTATATAAGAAAGGGTCTATATAATTATTTGTGCATTGGGGAAGTCTGAACAGGATGACCTAACTGTTTATTGTAAACTTTTATAAATAAGAGTTGTTTCTTGGTGATGTAGTATGGATGTGTGCTGTGGAAGTTGTGAGATTTTAATTGGGAAGTCTAATGGATGTAGAAAAGAGATAGTAATGGTGATGAACTTCATTGGAACTATTTAAGAAAATAAATTTTCTATTAGTCAGTTCACTGGTTATTGTATCTCTATATGTATTTTGGACAAAGAGTCCAAAAGGTGGGTTTAACCTTCTCATTTAGGGAGCGAGCCTCTTATTTCTCTTCACTCCTAATAGGGTCTGCCCTTTAATAGGTACTGTCAACTGTATGTAATAATTAGCTCCTAATAGGGATAAATCTCCTAAGAGGGATACTATACTTTCAGTACATTATTTGTGGGTGCTAATTCCCACTGGGGTTTTTTCCTTAACAAGGTTTCCTCGACAACAATTGCTTGTGTTATGGTGTTGTATTTGAAGCGTTCATATTTGCATTGATTAATTCATTTATAAAGTTTAAAGTTTAATAATTTACGTCACAAGTTATTCACCCCCTCTCTTAGTTGTTTTGGTGGACTATTATTGATAACATTAAGAACCTCACTAAAGCATTTCAAAGTCTTTCAAAAGAACTTTAAAGCACTTCAAGATATTTTAAAACCTTTCCAAAGACATTTCAAATCATTTCAAAACCTTTCCATTTTGTAGACCCTTTAAAAAATGGATTTTTAAACATGCATTGAGATTTTGTTGCAATTTAGGGAAGGCCTTGCATTTTAGGGTTTGTAGTTAACCTTTATATCCAAATATTGCATCATCCTTTGTCATATTGTATAATAGCTTACCTTTTCATTTGCATTTAACCTTTATATTTCATTCCAAAATAATTTTCAATTCCCTTATCATATCAAGTCCTTATTATAGTTGCATTACCTCCCCTCATCTTGCATTTAGGACCTTTTTAATTTTTTTTTCCAAAATCTCAAAATTTCAAGTCTTGGAGTTTCACCTTATGTTATTGAAAAAAAAATATTGACTTTGTTTTGAAAATGATCTCTTTTGTCCTCTTTATCGTTTGGTCAACATCCACTCTAAGTTGTGTTAACTAGTGAACAGTTTTATCTTCCAATAAAACCTCCAGAATAACCTTTATTTGCTCAAAAATAGAGACACAATAAGCCACCAATAGTTGGGTCACTTTTCAATGAGATTGTGCAAGCGCCCTCTAAATTTTAATAAGGTACAACTCCCTCGTAAGATATTCAAGGAATTTATTGGTATGCCTTTAACCAGAAGGCATAGAAGGTGAGAAACCATCTATCTATAAATATGGGATAGATGTGACAATTTACAAATAAGTAAGCATGAACTAAGAACACAAAGGTTTCTAGTTCAACATTCAAATCAAAGACCAAGAGAAAGATCAAAACTCTATTTTAGATTATGTGTGATTCATGAAACTCACAGACTTCTTTGAACACACAAATGCATTTTAATGGACAAGATCTTATAAAAAATGATTGCATTGACACAAAGTTTGATGACAATTTAAATGAATATATTCAAACTCAAAGATTTAAAACATATTGCATCTATTTCTGATAAAGAATGATAGTCAAAAGACTGTCATTCTTGTCCACTCTAAAAATTAAATCTGGAAATAAAACAATCTGTTCTTTCCCCTTTTACAATCAGAATTTGGAAAAAATTTCCTCTCCCTTGTAGCACAAAGAATCTCCCGAAGAAAATTTGGAACCGCCAACTTTCTTTTTTCTGGCATATTTATCTCCTTGCCCTGATAATGTTTGTCTGTTATATTAACTGATTCTTTCAAACTGTTTCCACTCAATCTTTTTAATCTTTTTCTTACTTTCCGATAACATCCCTCACCCTTTTAATTTTATATCTTCATAAAATATTTATGCAAAGCTTATAAATATATAATTCAATGTTTTAAAATATATTTGGATAGGTGGCCTTTGCTGGTGATGAAGAGTTGTCATCGTTTCATGACAGTCATTGGCAGTTTTGATAGTAGTTCACTCAGACATCCATAACTTTCGATATACCAAGAATCTAAAAAAAATCTTTGGAGAGGATTTAGATAATTTGGATTGATAAAACATGTTTGAAAATCAGCTTGATCCAATGGTTGGATTAAAATTTATTCCCCTTGAAATATGACTTTATTTCTTTGGATTTAGCAGATTCATGGTTGCTGGTCACCTTGGATAGACTCGTACTCAGTCAAAAATATCTTTTTGATACAAAAATATTTCACTAATCACTCCAATTAGGATTTAGGTAACTAGGTTTCTTCAAACATATTTAAATTTGAGAAAGATCCAATGGTGGAGTTGGAAGTTATGCCCCCGTAATATGACTGTTGTTCTACTTCTTGCAAATTTGTGATCACATAATTTGTTTGATCTTTTCTTTTGCACAGTCATTATGTCTCCCACCAAGATTTGATGTCACATAAAATAAAGATCCAAATGATAATTATGAGATTCATGTTGATACCCATGATATACAATATAAGAGTGGGTATTTATTATCTTGGAATGTTTCATAGCAACATGCAATAAATCTCCAGAATCCTTCTAAACTTGACAAGTTTCAATTAGTCAATCATGTTGTTTGGATTCAGGAATTATAGATTTGAAATCATAACCATGAAATGATAAATTAAAACCAAGGGATTATGTCTCTAGAATGATTGTTCAAGCCTTCAAAACTGTACCTCAGATCTCCCAAGCTTGTTCCTTTGAACTTATACACCTTGCCTTGTAACTTGAACTCTAAATTTTTGTACTGAACTTGGCTGTATTTGAACCATAAGAACCAACTTGAACCATTTTGAAACCTTTGAACCTCTTTGAACTACTTTGATCTAAGGTTCAAAGTGGTTCATGAGCAATGAAGGACTTCCAATACTTGGCGGAAGGGAGCTGACTACAGCAAGACGAGTTTGAAACATTGTGACGATTGATTCAAGGAGCAAAATCGACATTGAAAGACCCATTGATGCAAGCTTTGAAAATGGAGGAAACCAGACAATGATTAAATATATTTAAGGGTCAAGGACACTTTAACATGGAAACTCAAATAGACCCTAACACTGGCTCTATCTGGGGGACTGCATGTTTCCAAATATGCAGAGAGTTTCTAGTATCTCTGGTTAAGGAACAGTGCCATAGACCATTGGGAAAATAGATTCAAAGCACAAATAAAGAAAGGGAGCTTCTTTTAGGTAGGATGGGAATAGGGAAAAACAAAAAAAAAACTAACTACCAAAATGAACTAGGCTAGCAGCAAGATGAAACAAAGCAAGATAAAATAAGCACAACAAAAATTGCCAAGCGAGGACATATTTACAAAAAATAGACAAGGGTAGGAAAAATACCACCACAAGAACCAAGAACAAGAAGCACCTACATAAATCCATCCACTAGCTGAGAGAAATAGGATCCTTTTCGTAGCAAATGGTTATGCCTTCTCAGTGCAGCCCCTATGAACTACCATTTGATAACTCCATCAAAGGTACAAATCATATTAGTAGCATGCAAACATTTCTTGAATAACCATTCATGCCCAAAAAACCATTCTTCATTATAAATCTCTTCATTTCCCAAAGTATTTTTCATGGTATCCTCCAAGAAAGTTATTATTCCTAGCTAAAAATAATAATGTTCAAAAAATTCTTCAAGAATAGTTATGCATGGTTTATGGTTGTTGCTGGCAAGATCATTTTTCTTTACATATTCATTTACATCATGACCAGTTTCAGCAAAGAAAGAAAATTCATCCATCATAGGATCAAATCTCTCGTTATAATTTATTTCATCTCTATCAAGAATCAATTCATCATCAAACATGCAACACATTCCATCTTCCCCTTTTCCTATTGTATCATCACATTTTTCAGCCCCATTTTCAGCAACATTGAATTCAAGAAAGTGAAATGGAGAAACTTCAATCAACACCATACTTTAAGCGTAGACTAAATCAATACTTGGATTATGCATAAAGGAATCCTCTTGTTTGATAGATGATACAAATTTGCACATGATTTCTTCTTCTTGAACAAGGGAAAAATTGTCCAACATTTTAGTTGAGCTATCCTCTTGCTGAAAGTTTATTTCAGAATTTCCTTCTTTGATCATATTCTTACAAAGAGATGAATCTTTATTAAAACATTCATTTTCTTGATTGCTGACCACAACTTCATTATGAGGAAAAAGAAGAGTTTCATCTTCAAAACAAAATGTTTCTAGCATAGGATCATTATAGCCTTTAGAGCATAAAGAAAAATTTCCCCCAATATCTCCCATAAAATTGAAATTTTCATACTCTGATAATTTGTTACGCTGAAAGAACTCATTAATGGAATACCCATAAGTGACATGATTTTCATTGTTCTCAAATCTGAAGCTTTCTACATCGGGCGAAATGAATTTTTTTTGACAAACCTTTGTCATTGTTGCTCATAGATCCTTCAATATCACCTTGGTTATTCTTGCTTGATGATGTCTGATCTTCTTGAGCCTGGATGATTGCTGTTTGGGCCTCTTTTTCACTTAAAACTGGGTAATTACAAGAAATGAAATGAGATGAAATGATTGGGGCTTCATCATCATCTACCTCTAACTCTTTCTTCAACTGAAAAACTTTCTTTTCAAACCCTTGAAGATATTTTAGCTTATGGAACCTTGCACAAAGACTTCTCCACAAAAGTATGGATGCATGATCATCTTCCAGGATGATGTTATTCTTGACAGCCCAGGAGATGTTTTCTTTGAAACTATCCAAGAACTCATGCAACACTTTGTCATCTATCTGATAGATTTCCTTGAAAGAGGGATTAGGCCTTGTCTTTTTCATCATCTTTATAACCGGCATGGTCATCAATAGAGTCACCAATCTCCTGCACATGGAGATACTTTGAGAAAATAATTGAGGAAATATACTCAACACTAGCCTTCGATTCCTCTCCCTGATAAAGTCACCAAAAATTTGTTAGTGAACAGATTTTTCTTTTAACAAAACCCTTTCAAAATAACTCGTGAATGCCCAAACAAGAAGACAAAACTCTGCAACTAACAACTGAGATGCTTGTAATGGTTATGTGCAAGCACTCTGTAAATTTTTATGTGAAGGTACAGATCCCTTATTTGGATTCGCAATGAATGAAATCAATGGTATGCCTTTAACTAGAAGGCACATAAGGCAAGAAACTGTCTATCCATAAACATGGGATAGATGTGACAATTTACAAAAGGTAAATACAAACTGAGAACTCAAAGATTCCCATCCCAGCACTTACAAGCAACAGATTGAAATAAAGATCAAGATTTATTTCAGATTATGTGATACATGAAATTCAAAGATTTCTTTGTATACATGAAGATATATTAGTAGCTAGAATTTATCAAAAGTAACTGCATTAACACAAAGTTTAATAGAAATATAAATAAATACTTCCAAACTCAAAGATTCAAAATGTATTACATCTAACCTCTCATACAGAATGGTATCCAAAAGAAAACCATTTCCAACTACACACAAAACTAAATATAAAAACAAAAGCTTTCAGATTCAAGCGATTGTAATGGTTATGTGCAAGTGCTCTCTAAATTTTGATGTGAAGGTACAACTCTCTTCTTTGGATTTGCACTAAATGAAATCAATGGCATGCCTTTAACCAGAAGGCACAGAAGGTGAGCAACCATCTATCCATAAAAATGAGATAGATGTGACAATTTACAAAAGGTAAATAAAAACTGAGAACTCAAAGATTCCCAACCCAGCACTTACAAACAAGAGATTGAAAGAAAGATCAAGATTTATTTCAGATTATGTGATACATGAAATTCAAAGATTTCTTTGTATACACGAAGATATATTAGCAGCTAGAATTTATCAAAAGTAACTGAATTAACACAAAGTTTAATAGAAATATAAATAAATACTTCCAAAATCAAAGATTCAAAATGTATTACATCTACCCTCTAATATAGAATGATATCCAAAAGACAACCATTTCCAACTACACAACAAACTAAATCTGAAAAAAAAAAATGTATTCCTTTCTCCCTCTACAATTACAATTAAAAACAACAAATAAAAACCCTCTGCCTGCAGCATAAAGTCTTCATCCAAAGGTGGAATCTGGACCCTCCAGCTTTCTTTTTCTGGCATATATTTATCTTCTTGCCCTGATAATGTTTGTCAGTTATAATAACTGATTCTTTGAAACTGTTTCCACTCAATCTTTTTAATATTTTTCTTACTTTCTGATAACATCCCTCACCTTTTTAATTTTACATATTCATAAAATATTTATGCAAATCTTATAAAGATATAATTCAATGTTTTAAAAGATATTTGTATAGGTGGCATTTGCTGGTGATGAAGAGTTGTCATCATTTCATGACAGTCATTGGCAGTTTTGATAGTAGTTCACTCAGACATCCATAACTTTTGATCCACCAAGAATCTGAAAAAATGCTTTAGAGAGGATTTAGATAATTTGGATTGATAAAACATGTCTAAAAATTATCTTGATCCAACATTTGGATTAAAATTTATGCCCCCAAAATATGACTGTATCTCTCTGGATTTAGTAGATTCGTGGTTGCTGGTCATCTTGGATAGACTCGTACTCAGTCAAAAATATCTTTTGGAGACAAAACAATTTGACTAATCTCTTTGGTGAGGATTTAGGTAACTAGGTTTCTTAAAAAATATTTCAATTTGAGAAATATCCAATGGTGGAGTTGGAAGTTATGCCCCCCATAATATGAATGTTGTTCTGTTTCCTGCAAACTCCTGATCACAAAATTTGTTTGATCTTTTCTTCTGCACAGTCATTATGGTTCCCACTAAGATTTGATGTCACATACAATAAAGATCCAAATGATAATTATGAGAATAATGTTGATACCCATGATATACAATATAAGAGTGGGTATTTATTATCTTGGAATGTTTCATAGCAACATGCAATAAATCTCCAGAATCCTTTTGAACTTGACAAGTTTCAATTAGTCAATCCCGTTGTTTGGATTCATGAATTATAGATTTGAAATCATAACCATGTACTGAGAAATTCAAACCAAGGGATTATGTCTCTAGAATGATGGGTCAAGACTTCAAAACTATACCTCAGATCTCCTAGAAGCTTGTTCCTTTGAACTTATAAACCTTGCCTTGTAACTTGAACTCTGAATTTCTGTACTAAACTTGGCTATATTTGAACCATAAGAACCAACTTGAACCATTTTGAACTACTTCGAACTGAGGTTCAAAGTGGTTCAAATTGGTTCATGAGAGATGAAGGACTTCCAATACTTGGCAGAAGGGATTCGACTACAACAAGACAATTTTGAAACATTGCGATGATTGACTCAAGGAGAAAAATTGACATTGAAAGACCCATTAACGTAGGCTTTAAAAATGGAGGAAACCAGACAATGATTATATATATCGAAGGATCAATAAAACTTTAACATAGCGACTCAAATAGACCCTAACAAGTTGTCATGGAGGATTCGGCTTGATCACTTTTATTTTTATTTTTTCTCGTTTGCTCCTTTAAAGTCAAGATCCTAATTCAATTTCCTAAGGTCCTACCATTAGGTTTGCATTTATATTTTTCTAAAGTCCAAAAAATCCAAAAACATAGTTTCTTATAATAAACCTTAGTTGGCATCCTTGCATAATCATCCTTTAATTGCATTTTACAAAATAAAAAATCCAAAAAATTAGTTTTCATATCATAACCCTAAGTGACATTTTCAAAGTCAAAAGTCCAAACTAAAGTTTGCATAAGTCCCAAAAAATCCAAATCCAAATTGCATTTTTTATAATCATTTAAAAGCCATAAAATCCAAGATCAAATTTCACTTTGCATATCCTAAGTTTCATTCAAATTAAAAACTTTCAAAAAATCTAAAAATAAAGTAGATTTTGCATGTACCTCTCATATCATTAGTTTCATTTAGACACCATGCCGATTGTAACAAAATCTGAAGCTTCCAAAAGGAAACAATGTTCATATCAACCCATGTATGTTTCTAGTGAAGTGACATGAACACCCTTTGACCTAAGACAAGGTATACCTTTGCAATCACAAGGTTTTGAGCCAAACATGATGTACACCTCAAATGAAGAAACCCAAACATTTCTTGAACCAAGACATATGACATTCTCACAATCAAATGATCAATGTCACTCATACATGACCCAAAAGTTGAAAGAAGAGTTTGCTAAAGAAGTGAATGTCTTGGAAGAAAAAGTGAAAGACATGGAAAGAAATAACACAAATATGGCCAAGCTCCTTAAGTGTCCAAGAGAAAGTTTTGGTGAAGTCAACATAGACTCTCTCATTTAAAAATCAAAGATTCTAAAACTCATTTCATAAATTAATGATGCAAAAACAAATTTCAACCAAGTCCAGTTAAATTATTTTCAATAGAAGAGTGTGTTCAACCAAGTCTCATGTCAATCATTGAACCAAGTTGCAAATCAAACCTTCCAACTAGAGCTTGGAATAATTCAACTTGGGCCACCACCAAATTATTAACCAATCTTCATTCCAATGAAATCAAGTGTTGCTCAAGAAATAACACAACCTCTTGTTCCAATCTTGTAATCAAATAAATCTCTACCAAGGTCACAAACAATTTTGCCTCCAATTGTATCATATGTTGATGAGCATCCTTTTATATCCTCAACTTCACCACCAAAGTTTTTTCAAACAAACAAAATTCAAACATTCTATCTATTTTTACATCAATCAACCATAATACATGAGCCACCTATTATTCCACGTGTTCAATAAAAAAATTCTTTCCAACAAGGAAATATGTTATATTTGTTGATTGTGCCATGTTTTCAATAAAAAAATATAGTAAGAGGACCCAAAAATACTATAAGAGAGACAGAAACACTAAAAAGGGACTAGGGTGTTAAGGGGAGAGAGAGAGAGAGAGAGAGAGAGAGAGAGAGAGAGAGAGAGAGAGAGAATAACCTATANGAGGGTGTGAAGGGGAGAGAGAGAGAGAGAGAGAGAGAGAGAGAGAGAGAGAGAGAGAGAGTGAATAACCTATAAATAGGGGGAGAGAGGACCTAAACATAGAGAGAGATAAACAACCAATATCATGATTAAATTAAATAAGCATACGAACACACATGCACGCGTGCGTGCGCACACACACATACACACACACGCGCGCGCGTGCGCGCACTTATACCAAATTGTAAATCTCCTTATACCTTGATAGCACAATGCTTCTTTGGATGTGATCACCAATGTTGATGAAATAGCTTGATCTAAAATGAAATCATGTAATAAATTCCTTGAATGATGGATATTGTAGTTATCCAAAAATGCTTGATGAAGAAGAAGGAAGAATTATTTGAAGGAATGAAGACTTTGATGCTCAATTATAGAAGAGATTTTGAACTTTGATTGCTTGACTGATCATGAACGCTTGAAAACTTGATAGTGAATTCTTGCACTTGTTAATGGATACCAAATTGAGGAGAGATAGGGGTTTATATACTCAATCTATCATCTCAGGGTTTAAAACTCAAGTAGTCTAACCACGACCAGATCTCTTGCTAATACCACAACATAGGTCCTTAGGCCAAATTTGGGCCTGAATCCTTGGGTAGAGAATGCCATTGGCATTTTGTACCAAGGATGTATCACCAATGACATTTTTTACGTGGGAAAATGAGCCAAAATTAGGATTGGTGCCAAGGAAATAGGATAGGTGTAGTTTTTCTAGGTACAACTCAATCCAAGGTCATAATAGGTCACAGAGGCCAAAAATAGGGACATAGGACCTAGGTTATGGAATGAATTATTCGATAGGATAAAAATAGAGGAGAACACTTATATATTAGTGCCAAACTCAATTTTTGAAGAAATTGAATAAATATAGAACTTATAATATTAATTTGAAGATCCAATAATCAGTAGGAAAGCATGAAATCAATGTAGGAACTCATAAATAATAAAATGGGGCTAAAATTAGGACCTAATTAAGGGCTCTTACTTTTTAGGATGATACATTTATCCCACACTTTCTCTAGACTATGATTTCACCTCATGCTCAAAGTAAAGTAGAAGAAACAGGCAAAGATGAGAATCATGGGAAATTGTGAAGAAATGAGATATCTCTAATTTTAAGGGCACAAGTCCCCAAGCCAAGGATCTTAACTTGTACATTCATATGAAAGTACACATAACAAAAAAATCCTAAAACTTACTAATATTCTAAGTCAACTAGTTGAAGATACCTTTCTAAAGAAAGGTGTTGCAACCACTAGCATCATGCTTGGAAAGCTATTACAAAAGCACAAATGGTCACCTGAAATGAGAAAGATCATAGATCAAATAAAATAAAATATTTCATGATCCAATCAAATAGAAAAGTTTGTTATGCTATGTAATCATGGAGGAGAGAATAATAAAACCACGGATACCACATGCTAGTCATTTGTGTTGTGTTAGGTGATCCATGAGAGAGAAATAAGAGAGAAGTGAGGGGGAAATGGTCTAGAGAATTGTATTATGCTAGTTCCACCCATCAAAGAGAGTGTAAATATGGAATTTATTGTCTAGCGCATGCTATTCAACTCATAAAAAAAATGAAAATGAGAGGTTGAATGGTCTATCAAGTTATGTTATACTAGTCAACCCATGTAAAGGAAAGGTCAAATGATCTAGAAAATTCTATTATGCTAGTCAACCAATCCTCAAAATGTATGCAAAGGAGAGGTCAAATGAGCTAGAAAGTTGTGTTATGATAGTTCATCCAATCTAACGGATAACCAAGGAAAGAATTATATCCAAGGAAATATGCCAAAAATATACAAAGGAAAGTGATCTTTCCCTAGCAAGTTGTATTATACCAGTGTACTCTTCATGGAATTCTTAAATTAAATAAAATATTTGAAATAAGGAAGCCATATATGTCCCCTCCCCTAACATGGAAAAGAGGACTATTTTGATATCTTAAGGAAAAGAGAAATAAGGATAAAGAACCTTTAAGACAAAGTAGGTATCCCACAAGAAATACCTAGTCCAAACCAAAGAGGTCACAACTCCTATGAGGTCAAGGAAGGGAAAAATGCAAAGAGATAAAATTCAAGAAGTGTAAAGAGATCATTTTTAATGACACTAAAAAGGAGATGTGGAACAATAAGGGAAGAATTCACACTTTCCCTATTTTTAGGTAAAGGGATTCTTAAGGAAGGATGACATACTTTTATCCCCCAAGATAAGGGATGTGTTTACCATGGATACCCAACTGTGAATAATGAAAATTTTATGATGAAGGATGCATATCTCTTTTATAAGAGACAATTCCTAATGTAAGTAAAAAATTCCATGTAAGATTGGATATCACATAATGGAAAAATACTTCTTAACCAAGGGAAAAATGGATCCTTAGAGAGGATGAGAGAGATTGATATACTACCCATGCCGCCCAAGTGTAGAGACAAGAATAAAATTAAGATGGACTATTATGCTACTCACAAAGTATGATTGCACCTAAAAATTGTACCAATATGCATGAAAATGAGCCCCCAATGGCTAACAATGTCACATAGTGTGGAGCAACATAATAGGAACTTAAATGTTACTTAAAGAAATTAGAACTGAAAGTTAACTCATTGTGACATGTTATGTGAATGATATCACAATCAATAAGTTTTTTTATTTTTTTAATGAAAAGTATGACATTCATTAGTAGAGTGGTCATGATATCGATGATGCATGCAAAAAGGGATTTCACAAGATTTTGAGCATGCTTCTTTCTTTTAGGTCAATTAATCAACTTAGCGCAAAAAATGTAAGGCAAAATGGTTTCTTGATTCAAGATAGGTACAAAAGAAATGCTAGATGGTAAAGGAGGGGGTGTTGACAAAGGGGGAAATTTAAATCATTTTTCTTGCATAGGTCTATCATGAATCTCAAATATTTTTAGCACACATCCTAAACTATGTTTGCATTTATGAATTGAATTATTTTGAGAATAAGGTTTGAAAAATGACACACTTGGCCCTCTAAAGAGTCTCATGTTGAAATTAGGATCTTTTTATTCACCCAAAAAATATGGTGCATGATGTATAATGACCCATAATAATTTCCTGATGTAGGAGCATCTTGGGATCTTTGTAATCTTGCATCAACCAAAAATATTTGTTTTCCTGTTTGATCAGTCTAGTCTTTATATTTGTGGTCGGTCTATGCTTGTTATTTTGTGTTTTGATCACTCCATTGTGTTCATGGCTTTATGATAGACCTTATCCTATGACCACACATCATTTGGACATATCACTCGTGAGATTTTGTGGATTCTTTTTTTGACTATCTTGTTCTTCATTTCCCCAGTCATTCGTTGTGTTTTATGATCATTTTCTGATCTTTCGACAGGAATCTCTGGTCGCAATGATTCCATCTCGTTGAAAGGTTTGAAACTTAATTTATTTTATGATTTCATCTCTTATTTCTTACAATGGAGGTTGAACCCGATGATTTGGGTCCTGACCTATTTGTTGTAACACATTTTCTTAATTATTGGGAAATGTGATCTTTTCTAGGTCGATCAGATGTTGCAATTATTTTTTAAGATTATGGACTTGTTCCTAAGGGGCAGGGGATTGTTATAAGAATATTTGGCTCTAGTTTTTCTAGGTTTTGTAAGGGTTTTATGATCATAATCATTCCTATATGCTTGACATTTGAGAGTTCATTTTTCAGATCTGTTGTATATGATTTTTTATAATAATTGAAGGCTGATCTCTCATTTCTATCCATCTTGGCTTATTGTGTCCATTGTGTTGTATTTTCTACATGGAATAGATGGATCTCCTTGAGATTTCTCCATCCTTGATTACATCATCATCTAAAATGGAACTTTTAGGAGAAGTATCTTTAGAAGAAGATATGTTTTGTTTAAATGGTGTAGGAATATAAGGAGAATCAGATTCAGTTTGTAAAAAAATTGGATTTTATCATCAGCAGAAAGGGTATACATGATGTTTTTATAGATGAAATTCACTTTGCAATGAAGTGTATAAGCAAAAAGATGCATAGAATGTATTCATGTTCATCATAAGAGAAGGTTATAATTCACATCACCGGGTATGACATAAATAGGTGTAGGTAAAATAATAGAACCCACCCTGACAGAAAAGGTGATAATACCTAAGGTTTGTTTAGTAACATTATCAAAGCCACATATAGGAATAGATTTAGTCCTAATTACAGAAACATCTGCATTTAACTTGTGTGACAAGTCAATGCTACAAACATTAAGACCAAATCCATTATCAATTAAATTTATTCAAAGAAGATTACCATTGATAAGGATAAAAACCATAAGAGAATCATATTGATCTTGAATTTCCTTAGGAGGTAACTCATCTTGAGAAAAAACAATTCAAGATTTGTTATTGGTCGCATGCATGCATTCAAATAAGGAAGTTATATTGTCTTACCTAGGAGGTGAAACAGTTACATTTCTCAAGGATTTTTTTTATGCTTCATGATAAGGTGGTGAAGTTTGAAGAAGCTCCCAAAGGGAGATCTTGGCAGGAGTAGCAATAATTTATTCTATTAAATAATACTCCTTTCCAAGATTTTGAGGAAGAACTGGTTGAGAAGTAGGAAGAGAAGGAGAAACAACTAAAATTGTATGCTTTCTATTGTTCTTGTGTTATACATATGATAAATTACATGATAGTTAGGTTGTTGAGCTCCTTTCACCATAATGACAAGTTTATTTTGACGAAGATGGACAACATCCTTAGGATTTTCGTACCCAAAACATTGACAATATTGACTTGATAGAGCTATTGACTGTTCAATTTTTTATCACTAGAAGGGAGAGAATTAATGAAAGTAGCCATGATATTATTCTCTTCTTCTAGGTTTTCCTCATGAGTAGGACAATATTTAGAATAGGGATTAAGGAATTCCATCAATGCTTCATCTCTAAAAGGAAAATAAAATGAAGGTAAGGTGATATTAAGAAATGTATTTATGATGTCTTCCTCTTGCTTCATAATATCCTCATAAAGGGGGTAAAAATTAGTAGAAGGATCACCATTATGCATGAATCTGTCATATTTAGAAGGAGAAGAATAAATAAGAATCATAATATTTTCTTTTTATAAATGTTGCTTCGTGAGGAAGAGAATAATCAATGCCATTGTCTAGAAGTTCATCTGAAATAGGAAAATCATCAAGGGTACGAACATGTCTATGGATAAGGAACACTTTAGGAGAGGAATAATCATGAATCACTAAGGATTCATCCCTAAAGAGGAATTTATTGGAATGAAATTAGGATAAAATATCTTTCTCTTGCACCAAAATTACTTTATGAGTGAGATAGATTTTAGGAGAAGGATCAACATCATCCTTCAAGATCTTATCCTTAGGAGGGAAATTATTTGAAGAAACATTAATTTTCTCTTCTTGTGCTAAAATTTTCTCATGGGTGGGACAATTTTGGGGGAGGTAGTATTGTAGTTATGGATGAAATTAGAAGCTAAACTATCATAATATGCATGAAACAAAACATCTTGAAATTCTTGACAGAAACTTGAAATTGAACTAGTAAATGATGATAACAACTCCATTCATAGAATGCAAGGGAAAATAATACATGGAATGAAATATTTTATATTTTTAATTATTTTGAAATATTCAAACATGAAAATTAAATTTAAAAATGCAATATATCTATGAGATAAGTTTAAATGAATGTATCTAAATTAGGATCTAAATTGCTAAAACTGCAACAATGCAAGAAAATAAGATCTAAATACATACAATGTAGCAAAGGTATGATGTACATATTGATTAATGTGATGCATAAAAAGTAGATCTAGACATAAAATCAAAAGGATATAAGAGGAGTTGGGTTCACGAAAATGTAAAATATGAAAACAAGATCACATAAAATGGTTAATTTCTCCAATTCATATGACACATTGCAAAAAAAAAACACATCAAAATGAATATTATGAACACCACTTGAATATGCCAATATAATATATATGAATTTGAAGGGTTTTCAATCCTTTGTTTCTTATAATTGAGAAATAGAGGAATGATATTGACATACAAGAGACTGGAAAAGTGCATATATGATCTAATATAACTGAGAAAAATCTAATCTAACTGAGAAAACTAATGTAAAAGGCAATAGATAAGAATTGGAATCCACCTAAAAGTAAAATAGGATAAATGAGTTTTAAGATCCAAATTCTTGATTTTTAGAATCTTGGAAAGAGTTGTAACTATAGATCTGTGACTTGAAGACTATAATATGACTCTCTCAAAAATTTGAGCTGAAAATGTAGGGTACAAAGAAAAAATAATTTTGTATCTAGGGACAGAATGTCAATGGCTATCTGTACAAATTTTTTTGACTAAAATGTTTTGGGTCTCTCCGACTGTGTCTAATCTTCCCAATTCCCATCTGGTTTCTCTGTAACTTGTTCTTACACAAAAAAAAACAAGGAAGAAGGTTAGATAAAGGGGATTTCCTCAATCAAACCCCAGTTCAGGAATCAACCTTGAAAATGAAAGGAAATTGTATAAGTAAAGATGAAATAGAAGCTAAGTCTGAATTATAAATCACCTTATACCTTGATAGTAGAATGCTTCTTTGGATGTGATCACCAATGTTGATGCAATAGCTTGATCTAAAAGGAAATCGTGTGAGAAATGCCTTGAATGATGGATATTGTAGTTTGTGAACAATGCTTGATGACGAAGAAGGAAGAATGCTTTGAAGGATTGAAGACTTGGATGCTTAATTGTAGAAGATATCTTGAACTCCAATTTCTTGATTGATCATGAATTCTTGCACTTGATAGTGGATACCAAATTGAGGATAGATAGGGGGTTTATATGGGAAATGTTAGGATTAGGTAATACTGAGAGGGGGGTGAATCAGTATTACAACACTTATTAAAAATTTTCAACCAATTAAACATTAACCATATGCTTGCAGAAATGAAAAGAACATAAGAAAATAACACAGTACTCATAACACCATAATTTGTTGTCGAGGAAACCTTGGCCAAGGGAAAACCCTAGTGGGGATGGTACCCATAAGCATATAATAAAGTATCATGTCCCTGTTAGGAGACCTAGCCTTGTTAGGAGTTTAATATTACATAGTACAATTCCTTTTTAGAGGAATAAAAACCCTATTAAAGCTATAAACCACCTTCTTAGGGGCCAATTGAGCTCACAAATCTTACAATGTAATTCTATCACAAAATATTCTCAATAATGAACAAAACAAACATGTCTAATGCTTAGATAGTTCCAACGATAGCTCATCAATGATCTCTATCATCCTCTTCTCTACAATTCGCATGTCCTTAAAACATATCATCCATACAATCATCTCACACCCATAATATATTTTCTCAACAAAAAATTTCTCCACATATATATCTTATCTCTTAACAAGTCGGTTCTCCATTACAATTATCACATAGTCGACTCTCAATACAAAATATATTTAATAAAAAAAATATCAAATGAAAATTTAGAGCTCTTACATAACCAAAGTGTAGGTTATCAACAACCATAATCTAAATCCGATTTCTTGGATTCCATGTCATACTCACTGAATCATCGCATCTGTCCAACTATTATGTATCATTGTTCTGCTTCTGTCTGTCTGTCTTCAAATCTCTCTAACTTTCTATAAAATTTACAAAAACAAAATTTATCTTAGGTGGAGGTCACATATACCTCATACTATCTTCCTCTAATCTCAATTTCCCTAATTCATCGATCTCAATCTTTGATACCCAAAATACCTCTATAACTCTGCTTCTGTACTTAGTCAATTTTAGAGTCATCAAAACTCAACCTCATAGGAATCGATGTGTAACCCAGATGTGTTTCCATAAATGAAAAAAATAAAATAAATCACACTATGAAAAATGGATCACTTTCCAACAATCTCTCCCTTTGGCATTGATGGTGACACTTAACAAAAATTTGACTAAGTGTTCCAACAAAACTGTCTCTCCTTTCTCAATTTTTTTTTCTTTTCTTCCCTATACATTTTTATTCTCTATCATTTTTATTCTCTTCTCCCATTTTGAAAAAAAATGACAAAGGTGCATACAAAGTAATAAAATTAGTGCTTTCTCACCACTTTCAGAACATCTTGAAAGGAATCTTCCAAGATCTTCACTTCTATACTCCATGACTTCAACAATAGTTGACTAACATGAATTAGTCCATTCAATGCAAAAGATGCAGTCTCGGTTTCCTTCAACTCTGTAGGCATAGAGTTAGTCAATGAATCTCTAGTCCTCTCCAATTCTGTTAAGTATGCTTCAATTATGGATAGCTTAGGAGAGATTAAAATCTTCAGCAAATTGAATCTAGTTAGCACCCTCCCTTTCTCAATATCCAATACATCTAGTTTTGCCAAAATTATTGTTACTTCCTTGTCCAATTCTGTTACAGATTGTGAAGAGGTTTCACAACTCTCCATCATACTATTTAAATTTTCCCTATCCTTGGAAATGATGTCTTCAAAGTTCTGAATTTGCCTGATAGGATTCATGCAGTAACTGGATAGTTTTATTCCATGTCCAATGCAACTCTTAGCATTAGCAGTAGTGGTATTCAAAATTCTCAAGTCCCAAGAGATGGACTTGCAAAATTCAGATAGCTTCTTCTCAGAGTAGTTCATTTCTGCCTTCTCCTCTGAAATCTTTATCAAACTCTCATAATAGCCATCAAATTCATCAAGTGTTATCTTTAGGTTTTCAGTGTCATCTCTATGCTGGAAAAAAATAGGCACTGGAAGAAATTTGTTTATAGTATCAATTTCTCTAGTTATTACCTTAGCCTTTTTGTCACCTTTTTTCTCCGATCTCTCCTTGGCTTTAGTGAGTGCAGTAAAAGCCAATTTTACTAGCTCATCTTCATCCATGCAATCAACATCAACATTTGTTGCACTTTCTTTTCTTTCCAATAATGAATTAGAAGATGTGATTACCTCAGTTTTACTTTCATCTTTTTCTTCATGTTATTTTTGTACTTCATCCTGCATTGTTTCACTCTGTTCTTTCTTCTGCTCTTCTTCCTCTTTCTGTTCTGCTTCCTCAAAAATTGTGTTGTCCATACTTTCTGCAAATGGATCCTTCTCATCTTTAGAGGTGTCAAGTGCTATATGTACACCAAAAACATATAAATATGGTTGTGTATTAAATTTTTTTTCTCATCACTTGCCTCAACTGGTTCCGAACTCTCTCCCATTCCTAAGTTTGTAGGCGAAGTAGTTTTAGGAAGTGGAGTCTCCTCAGGAGTAGGACTCATCAATTTTTTCTCCAGTTCTTTCTGAGTCTCCTTAGTGATTTCATCATATCTTCTTGCCATGACTTTTAGTAGTTTGATCTTTTTTCTCAGCAAAGGTTTCAATTCTTTAAACTTATTATACATCCCTTTCTTGTAAAGATATCACATGTAGCATGTTGTCAATTTTGTGTTTCTGATTGTTTCATCTTCAATCTATGCTAAATGTTTCCTATTCTCCAATCTCCCATACAAGTCTTCAGGTACACTTCCCTCAATTTCCAATAGTCTTTTTGAAAACAAGTAGATGATTAACCACAATATATTCAATCTTAAGTTTACCTATCTCACCATACTTGTCATAGTATCTATTTATTGTAACTAGCTTACCCTGCTCAATATCTCTCTTCTCAATCATCTTCAAGTCAGGATTCCATATGTGTTTGTCACTTTTAGTTTTCTTCTCTTCTCTCACAGTGCTTTGCCCTTTAGGTGGTGAATGTTGTCTGCTAGATCTAGTGTTTACTCTAGGAGTAATATTTTCACCTTGTTATGTCTGCTATGATGGAGGAGGTGGACTATCTACCATCACTACTTCAGGAGTGGGAAGGGTTGTAGTACTAGCACTTGCCAATCTAGAAGATCACTCTGCCATTTTCTTTTTCACTTCTTTCAATTCATCTTCTATCATGCCTTCCTTAATGCCACATTCACGCACAAGTTTGTCAAATTTCCTTTTCCTCAGACCTCTAATATGTTCCTCTCTCACCTTAGCAGATTTCTCCTCATTAGTTCTCCATATTTCCTCAGTTGTATCAATTTCAGATGCAAGAACATGTTCAACTTGCATAGTAAGTACCTCTAAACTTACCTCATATCCCATATGATAACACCATTTCTTCCTTGGTGTGACTGCCTCAAATCATACACAATCAGTTTCAACCATGAAATAGATTATATATTTGTACTTCTCAACTATGTCATTAGATATTCTATATCTATTTTTCATCTATCTCAAAAGGATTTTGATCATGCCAAATAGTTCACCATCAACCCATGTTATGTTCTGTCTTTTGTAACTCTGTGTGATCTGAATACCACTAGGTATCCTTGATTTCCAACCACTAGGGTGCATGCCTAGAAATTTATTTTCAATGTGGATAAACATATGTACCAATAGTGAGCCAAATCTAAAGGTATTTGTTCTATCTTTCTTTACCAGTTTCACATTTTCAAGAAATTGGGTCTACTATTGTAGTAGAATTTATAGCCAAGTATCATAGAAATTAGTCTTACATCTTGTTGAAAGATGTCATTCACAATCATTTCTCGCTTGTCCCATTTGGAGTGAGTTAGGGTTTTAACTTGTTTCTTTACATGTTTCTCTGCAACATGAATGATTCTTGTATTTCCTAATCTAGTAAACTCATGAATTAAATCACTGCAAGTCTTCACAGGTTTCTTGCCTATCCAAATGAATTGATCATGTACTCTGCTCAATAATATCGTGAACCAATCTTCTTCGTCAAATTCACACAAATCCAGAGTTTTCATAATACTCAATTGATCAATGTGTTTTTATTCATCTCTCATAATTCCTTTATCAGTCGTATTTTCCATCTCATTAGATATCTCATAAATTCCTAGTATATCATACTTACAATGAATGTAAGCCCTAATATCTTCTACGTGTCGAACTTTGTAGGGTGTCCAGGAAAATGCTCCTTCTGGGTCTTCTTCACAAGAATTGAATGGATGTTTCTTAAAATTATACCTAGGGCAATCTACAACATCATAAATAATAGGTGCATCCATAGCTAGATCATGTAAATACCTCTTTCATGCTGAATTTTGAGTTTTCACTTCAATCAATCACGTAGGGAAAATGTAGGATAGACTAAATCTCTGTGCTCTCTAATCTCTTTAGTTTTCTCTTTTTCAAATGGGAAGGTAATAGGTCTTCATATGGTGCTTTATACAATGTTAAAGTTATAAAGTTCACTTTACCCAATACTATCCACTCATCTGTAGATCTCGCGATCAAAATATATGTGTCGGCTGAAGTTGCGCTCTTAACTATATACTCCATGATGTCGGCCATGTTCATACCTAAGCTCACATGACCTTAATCCACACATTACGGGGTGGGATATAATTTTATGTCTTTATCCAATGCTCCCCCTAAGGCCATGATTGGCCAATTAGGTCGATTATGCTTTACTTCCATCAGGCAAAGATCCAGTAGCATCTATTGTCTCTCCCTGAACCAATGTCTCACTTGTTTCTTTGATCTTCCATATCTTACCACTTTTGTTATCTTATTATTTCTTAAAACAACTGTCAAAATCACTTTTTAAATCTACAACACTTCTACCAATATCACTTTCATTCTTCTATGAGATCATGGGAGGTGGTACTCTTTTATTGTTTGCTCCATTATACCTGCAAAAATTCACTATATGACCTAGATTATTGCATTTGTAACATATAGGAGGTCTTACTTCCTGATTTACTTGTAGCTTATAGTACTTCACATTGTGTCCAATGTTATTACATTTGTAGCATGTAGGTTTCACTATAGGTTCTCTTCCTTTGTCTTGTCTATATCCAGATCGATTTGGTTTCCTGCATTCTGCTTTCTTTTGCCTATATCCATTACAATTAAAGCAATAGCCAAAAAAGGTCTTAAAAGGGGTATTACCTCTATAGTCTCTTTTCATGTGTCCAAACTTGTTATAACAAAAGCATCTACCTCTGAAAGGTCTGATCTTCTCTCTAGGTTCTTCAATAGTAGGTTATTCAGAATCAACCTTTGCATCAGATTTATCTTCTTGATTATTTGAGAATTCATCTTCATTGAAGCCATTACCAGTCATATCACCTTTAGGTTTCTGTCTGTCTCTTTGTTCATCGATCAAATCATTTCTGGTGTGAAGTTTCTCAATGTGTTTCTTTGCCTCAGTAAGTTCACCTTTTATAATCTGATTGTATTTCTCGAGTTCTAGATACTTGTTCTTGTATTTGTAAGCCTCATTCTTCATTTTTTCTAATGCACTATTCAAGGTTTCTTCAGTCTTCTTCTTAGCATCCTTTTGTAACTGTATCTCTTTAGTCATAGCCTCATTCTCAAGTTTCAAAGCTTCATTTTCTTCTTCAAGTCGTTTCATTTGATCTGAATTGTCTTTGTCTGAATCTTCTTTTATCTCAACCACAAGATCCTGTCTTTGACATATGGAAAGTTCAATCTATTCTTTGAGTTTCTTTATAAATTTCTCAGCTCTTCACATGTTGAATCTCAATTCTCCATTCTCTTCTTTTTCTTTGTCAAGGTCTTCAAGTGTAGCATCAAAGTTTTCTTGGAAACTGTCCAAATCCATTTTGATCTCCCTTAAGCTATTAGACTTTCTCTCCAAGGGCCAAAAGCTCTGATACCAATTGTTTGGATTAGGTAAAACTGAGAGGGGGTGAATTAGTATTAAAACACTTATTAAAAATTTTCAACTAATTAAAATTAACCATATGCTTGCAGAAATGAAAAGAACATAATCAAATAACACAGTACTCAGAAGACCATAATTTGTTGTCGAGGAAACCCTGGCCAAGGGAAAACCCTATTGGGGATGGTACCCACAAGCATGCACTAAAGTATAGTGTCTCTGTTAGGATACCTAGCCATGTTAGGAGATGAATATTACATAATACAATTCCTTTTTAGAGGAATAAAAACCATGTTAAAGGTATAAAACACCTTGTTAGGGAGAAACTGAGCTTACAACTCTTACAATCTAATTCTGTTACAAAATGTTCTCAATAATGAACAAAGCAAGAATCTCTAATGCTTAGATAGTTCCATTCATAGCTCATCAATGATATATTTCATCCTCTGCTCTGCAATTCACATGTCCTCAAAACCTATCATCCATCCAATCATCTCACACCCGCAATATCTTTTCTCAATAAATAGTTCTCCACATATATATCTTATCTCTTAACAAGTCGACTCTCAATTAACATTATCACATAGTTGGCTCTCAATCCAAAATACATTTAATAAAACAAATATCAAATGCAAAGTTAGAACTCTTACATAATCAAAGTGTAGGTTATAAACAACCATAATCCAACTCCGATTGCCTGGAGTCCATGTCATACTCACTAAATCATTGCATCTGTCCAATTGTTCTGTATCACTGTTCTACTAATGTCTATCTGTCTTCAAATCTCTCTAACTTGCTGTAAACTTTACAAAAACAAAATTGATCTTAGGTGGAGGTCACATATACCTTATACTATCTTTCTCTAAGCTCTCTTTCCTAATTCACCAATCTCGATCTTCGATACCCAAAACACCTCTGTAACTCTGCTTCTATACTTAGTTGATTTCAGAGTCATCAAAACTCAACTTCATAGGAATCGATCTATAACCCAAATGTGTTGCCATAAATGATGACCAAAAATTAAAACACATCATGTAGAATGGATCACTTGCCAATAGGAAAGTGTGAGAATTTTAGTCTCAGTTCTGTAGAAGTTTTCACATCCTTAGAAACGCCACTAGAAATGCGTATGTGATTAGTAAAAAATGGGTATGCATTTTAGGCTCGGGTGCCTGAACCAAAAATTTTAAAAATATGTACCCATTTTTTACAAAATACATACGATTTTTTAAAATGGGTACATGTTTCTTTCAAAATGCATGCGCATTTCAAAATGAGTACCCTTTTTTGAAAAAAATAAAAAAATTACGTCTACAAACTCATTTTACCGACAAAGTTATTATATTTATGAAACATGCACCCGTTTTTTAACACTTACACATTTTTTAAAAGTTGAATTCACTAGTTGCCCTTTGCATTGGGTTTTGGGTCAGGATAGGCTTGGTGGGACAAGGCCTATTCCTTGGATCTGCAAATTAATGGCTAAGGCATTGAAACATAGAAAGTATGACTTGCCATAATGTTTTGAAGGTCTTCCTGATCGAATTTTTTGACAAAATGAAAAACCCATTGGACTTCTTATTGTGTAGAATTCAAAAATGTATTTCTTGGAGGATTTAATTAATTTTACTATTTTTATATTATTTATTAATCAAACTGGTACATAAACTTAAAATAATGAGGTTGTCTAAAATTTTAATAACTTTTTTGTTTTTAATATTTTTGAAAAAACAATTATGACATCAATCTACATAGAATTTCCTACAAGATTTAAAAAAATTGAAAAAAAGATAAGTTCACATAAATTTATGGTGGTTGTAAACCAAAGGTTTCCAAAATAGACTTTATGGCCAATTAAAACTAAGCAAAAATATGCTCATCAATCTTTGGTGTCTTAGGTATGTTTTCTCAAAAGGATTTACAAAAACTCTTTTATTCAGGTCAAAATATGGTTGTCCTACACGTGTGGGACATGGTCATGAAACATGCATACTAAAAAGCAATTTCTATCATCTGGGTATTGGAATGAATTACATATTTGAAAATTAGACTCTGAGCACTACATTTCCTGTTTCTGAAGTTTTATGAGATTCATTCTTTAAGTTCCTCAATTTTTTACATCAATTGAGAGAAAAATTCAAAAATAGGCATAACACTTGCACTTTTTTTCACAAAAGTTAGACTCAAGTTTTGGAGGCCACCCATATACTCAATCCACCATTTTGGAGGTTAAAACCTAGGAAGGCAGACCACATGACAAGATCTCCCGCTAATACCCCAACATAGGGCCCCGAGCCTAATTTGGGCATAAATCCTTGGGTAAAGAACATCATTGGCATTTTATACCAGTGATAGAATTCCAATGGCATTATACACCTAGAAAATTGAGCTAAAATTTGGATTGGGTGTCATGGAAATAGGGTAGGTGCAATTTTTTTGGGTACAACTCAGTATGAGGTCGAAACAGGTCACGAAGGCCAAAAATAGGGATATAGGACCTAAGTGATGTAATGAAATATTTGATTGGAGCAAAAATTAGGAGCACACTTAAATAAGGTCCAACCTTGATTTTTAAAAAAATTAAGTCAATGTGAGACTTATAATATTAATTTGAAGGTCCAATAAACATTAGGAAAGCATGAAATCAATGTGGGAACTCATGCATACTAAAATAGGGCTAAAATGCATACAAAACTAAGGATTCTTAATTTTTAGGATGATACAGTAAGTAAGTAAGTAAGTAAGTAAGTAAGCAAGTAAGCAAGTAAGTAGGTATATATGTATGTATGTATATCTATCTATCTATCTCCCTATCTATCTATATATTCATATTATATTGAAAGTGATATATTCATATCCTATCCCTTAGTCTCTTGCTATAGCCCCTATTGAGGATGATAAGTTATAGGGAATGGTTGGAGTGATTCCTTGCAAGCTGTGTGAATACCAGGAGAAGGTAAGGCATATTTGTCAGAAAAATCTAAGGGTATAGTACCAAGATGTGTGTGAATATGTGTACTGGAAGTTTTGAGGAAGTCAATTTGTTGATTGGTATATGAGTGTTCTATGATAAAAACTCTCTACCCTCCTTATGATTGAGTTTGGAGAAAAGTAAGGAAGTGACTTTAAATATATCATCTACCAAATATATTATAGATTATTCAATGTTCTTTAAATTAAGTTAATTTAGTTGCATAGTAATGTATGTTTAATATTGTAAATTGTCAGCCTCTTAACTAGGAACATTATAGACCTGTGTTTCATGAGTAGTGGTTCAGAAGATCCCATATATGATGAGAATGAATAGAAAAATTAGCACTCAATGCATCTAGATGATGCTCACAGGGGTGAAGTATTGAGCTTTCTTGGGAACTCATCCATCATATTATTGTTTCAACTCAAGAACACTTGGCCACAAATTTTCAACCAAGGTTAATTCCTCTTAGCTTGCTACCCCATTTGAAAAACCTTCAACAAGTATTGTTCCTTATGAACCATTCATTATAGAGCCCATCTAGTTAATCAATTGATAAGTAGGAGATATTTTCTACAGCAAGTCAAACTCTGATATTGCTATCAGGATTCAACTATGTAGTTCTTGAGTCAAACACATTGACCCATGTTTCATTAGTAGTGGCTCACAAGAGCCCATTTTTCATCAGATTGAGTGGAACAATTAGCACTCATTGCATCTAGAGGTGATGCTCATAAGTTTGAAGCATCGAGCCTTCCTACAAGGTCACCCATCCTAGTATCGCTCAAACTCAAACATGCTTAGCCATGGAGTTTCCTCCAAGGTTGACCCCACTTAGCTTGCTACCCTATTTGCAGAACCTTTAGCAAGGGTTGTTCCTTATGATCCATTTATAATAGATCCCATTTAGCTCATCAATTTATAAGTAGGGGATATTTCCCATAGAAAATCAAATTGCTATATTCTTGCAACGATTCAACTATGTAGTTTTCGAGTCAAACTCATTGATCAATGTTTTATGAACAAAACTCCATCATAGGACATGACAACAATGACGGAGGAGAATAACATCATAATATAAAATAAATGAGTATATTAATATCGTGTCCTTTTTATTCATTTTTCATTTTTGTAACACCCATTCACCAAGGCTTACATTTAATCTCAATGGCTCTTATTTGTGAGTGTTGAATTTAATATTTTAATATGTAATTTTTGGTGAAGGTTCTCACCATTTTTTATGAACAAAAAAGAACAATAAAATAGTCTTTATGTAATTAAAAGAATATGAGAGGGTATTTTTCTCCTTTCTAATCCCATTTTTAAATAAAATATATTTATTATTTGTAAATTCCTTCTTTATACTCCTACTTTTTGAGTGAAAAATATTTATCCCTATTCAAATATATGATATAAAAATATTTAAATCCCTTTTCAAATGTAAGATGTGTAAGAGCATTATATCTTTGAGTCTTTGAGTTAGGCCATTATATGATAATTATAAAATCCTCACTAAAATTGTTATGTCATCTACATATTTTTATTCCAAACACATGTGATATTTGAGCTAGTTAGTTATAATCTATTTAGATTTGTTTGTATGAGGCAAACAACTTTGTCAATTTTTAAATTTAGAAAATAAAGTTGAAAAATATATATTTAATAGTAAGAAGCTAGTATTGATGTGTTGTGATAGTTATGTTGCTGTTCTTGTCATCAAGAGTCAAATTTCGTTGGAAATGAGCTCCCCTATTTATGGCCTCAAGGTCATAGTTTCTAGTCAAATCATTTACCCCTCTTTTACAAAGAAGAAAAAAAAATATTAAAAATTTTAAGATACCCATCCCAAAAAGAACATACATGAGCCAGAAAGGCACCACAACAAATCCCAAAAAAGATCTCATAATCGCATCAAACATCAAGAGGAAGACAGATAGGAGTCAACCCACATTCATCAAAAAGATGCAAGAGCTGAGTAACATGTCAAGGGAACAGAGAATTTCAACCCTAAACATTCCATCTTCTTACTAACAAATGTGAGCTAGGAATAAGAAAAAAAAACTGAATCAAAGTTATAATGAAATAAGTCCTTAATTTTGACTGCAAGATACGCTGAACACTAGGAAGAACAAGGGTTAAAATTAAAAATTAAAAGGTATTATAGAGATTCTGTTGATCGCCTTAAACCGGAAGGGTAATGAAAAATCTTCTATATAATACCCTCATTGTCCTAGAAAAAATCTATGTTAAGAGCTAGTAAGCCAATACACAGGATTTTATTTAATGAATGTTAAAAAAAGTACAAAATAAGAGATGAGATAGTTTCATAGTAGTGGCCAAATAATCCTTATGTTTTTCCGCCTGTAGTGTTCTTCAATTCTTCGCAAGTGCTTTAAGAAACTATTCTAAGGTGGTGAACATTTAAGGGATATTGAGATACTAGGTTTTTATTTTTTTTCTAATGGGGAGAGTTAAATTTAGGGTTCCTAAATCATTTACGTGATAGTCTTAGCTGGTTGGTAGCTCGCAGGTCTGAAACTTCCATAAAGAAAAAGAAAAAAAAGAAAAAAAAAAAAAGAGAAGGTTAATGGTTTGAGTTTGAGGTTATTAAAGTTGTTCATATGTTTATTAAAGTTGTTCATATGTTTATCTGGTTTTTGATTCAAACTCATTGATCAATGTTTCATGAACAAAACTTCATCATATGACATGACAACAATGATGGAGGAGAATAACATCATAATATAAAATAAATGAGTATATTAATGTCATGTCCTTTTTATTCATATCTCCATGGGTCTTATTTGTGAGAGTTGAATTTAATATTTTAATATGCATTAGAAATAAGGCTCTCACCATTTTTATGGACAAAAAAGAACAATAAAATAGTGTTTATGTAATTAAAAGAATTTGAGAGGGTATTTTTCTCCTTTGTAATCCCATTTTTAAATAAAAATATTTATTATTAGTAAATTCCTTCTTTATACTCTTACTTTTTGAGTGAAAATAATTTATCACTATTCAATTACATGTTATGAAAATATTGATCCCCGTTCAAATGTAAGATGTGTAGAGCATTATATCTTTGAGTCTTTGAGTTACGTCATTATATTATAACTATAAAATCCTCACAAAAATTGTTATGTAGTCTATATAGTTTTATTCCAAACATATGTGATATTTGAGCTAGTTATTTATAATCTATTAACATTTGTTTGTATGAGGCAAACAATTTTTTCAATTTTTAAAAATAAAAAATAAAATTGAAAAATATATATTTAATAGTAAAAATTTGGCATTGACCTGTTGTGATAGTTAGTCATAACTTCTAGTCAAATTATTTACCCCTCTTTTACAATTCTAGAGGGTGAAGATTTAAGGGATATTGGAATACTAGGTTTTTTTTCTTCTACTAGGGGAGAGTTAAAATTAGGTTAACGGTTTGAGTGTGAGGTTATTTAGGTTTTTCATATATTTATTTGATTAAAGAGTTAAATTTTCAATTACATGAATATTGGTTAGTGTATTTTTTCATAAAAGAATCATTGCTTTTTTTAATTAATTTTTTTAGTCTTATTCACGAGAGAAAAGTATTATAGTATTATAGTGTTAAATAATTGTATTTTTTAGAAGAGTAAAAACCATGATTATTGGAAGACCCCTGTCCCACCCACAACGGGTAAATGTATATAGAAACTTCCCTATGCACAAGGTTCTTATGTTTTCCCTCTCCCACCATTTCTAAAGTCTCCCAACCAAAAATTGATGTCTCTTAGGAGTAAATACATGACAAAAAATTTTAAAATGTAAAAATGGAAGTCAAATTAATAAAAGGATCCCATCTATCTTGTTCAGTCCAACGCTCATTTGGGACAAGCTAAGCCAAAACTAATCCTTGAAGTGTGGGTAGGGACCCATGCATTACACACAATATAAAACCGAGGAGTCAAAATGGAAATTATTAAATTATATTAAAAAAAGGTTGTCTTAAAGTACCCAATCTCCTATTTTGAACTTTAGCTATACTAATCTCCAAAATGTCCAAGTGCCACATCTCTTCTACTTTTTTATTTGTTATTCCCAGTTTAGTGTCTATTTAGGACCAGCTGAAACAAGACTAATCCGTTGAAGTTTAGGGAAGGACCTGTGCATTACACACACCATATAAACACGGAATTAAGAAGTAAACCCACCTCAAGTATAATATAGAGAGTTTCGAGAACTCCTAATCTTTCTTGAAAATCATAAAAAAAAAATTTAATATTAATGGTTTTATCTACAAGAGTCCTTGATATAGGAAACATGGAAGGGATGCCTATTTAAGAGAGGCAGATGCATTCGATTAGAGCAGAGGCGTTAGAATAGAAAAGGAATGGCCCATCCAAAGCAGACAGCAAGGATGTGTATTTGGCGAGTGACAAGGAGAGTGAAGAAGGCACTCAGGTTGAGGCCTCGCAGTATCGCCCTGCGTGAGATCCGCAAACACCAGAAGAGAAGCAAAGTCCTCGAAAGGATGCGGGCATTGCAGAAGCAGAAATTAGAGGCATTGGAGGCATTGTTGGCATACGTGGAGCGCCTCATTCAGGAGCGCCAAATGGCCTGATTTTGCAAACACTTTTCATTTGTTACTCCAGTTGTTTTGTGGTTAGATCAAGTAGTAGTTTTGTCTTTAGGTTTTACAGGTTTGTTTTCTTATTCTTCTTCCCACGCACCCCTTTACGCGGTGTGGTCCTTCATGAATCTCTTTTTATCGGCAACATGGGTGATGCCAAAAGTGGGGGAAGGCCTAATAATACTAGCAGTGGGTTGTCTTGTTTTTATTTGCCCTTCCATACATTCCAAGGAGAATCAGGAATGTGTTTTTGAGATTAGTAAATATATCAAAAGCCATTAGAGGAATAATGTGATCCAATCCTCAGAAATGGGTAGCGGAGTATGAGATTCAAGTCAAGAAGTATAATGACTTCTATAAGTTGTAACTTCAAACATAAGAATATTTGAATCTTTCTACTCGTTATCTTCTGTAGCTGGATATTTTTGCCCCAAAGTTGATCATATGCAGTTGTATTTATGTACTCATTAAGAAATTAGTTTCTCAAACTCTAATAAACCCTATTAATATTCAAATTGTGCATGCAATTGTTTTTCTCTTTCAAATAGTGATAAAATTCCTCTCGGAGATTTAACGAATGTGATGAAATGGGCATCAAGAGTAAAGGTCTCAGCAATGTAAAACAATCATGAAATGATTGTCGGAAACATGCTTCAAAAGAAATGCTAGAATATGAACTTCGCGACTAGATTTAGGGCAACGCGTACATGAATGTTGTCTTCCGTTAGTTGACGAGTTATTCCTAGATGTTTTTCTAAACACGCTGAGAGTAGACTTGCGGTTTAAAACATGGGCATCAATATGATCAGGTATCTATAATAGATCTGATCCGAATGGTATTACTTTAGATCTGTTTGACATTGGATGTTCATCTGGCACCACTATTTTTTCTGAGAAGCATTTTAACAATTTTTGTTATGATTTAAACACTGCTGGATTGGGTTGTTTGTAGAATATTCTAGCATAATTTTGTTTATGGTGGGAGCATTTACAACAATGGTATCTAGCAAAAATATCCATATCATTATGCTTTCGTGCATGTCCATACTCTATCCGAAAGCTCCCATTTCTGTAGACACTGGCAATGAATATGCTTTATACCTGCCGATTGCATTTGTTCACTGTATTGAAAGCGTTTCAATTAATTTTTATTTTTTCTTTTTCAAATCTTGCAATCATTGCATTCCATGAGATTGCATCTCTAGATTGTATTTTTAATTACCAGATTTTAACATTATGTATTTTAGGAAGATTGTTCAGTTATTATTGTCATTCTTCAATTGCTTCTCACTGCTCATATACAAAGGCAATGACTAGTGTAAAGCCATTTAATACTAATGGTAAGTCTCTGATTGTAAGTCTGTTATCTATCTATTTTTCATATGGAGTACTTGTTCATTTCTTAAAGTTTGACTTTATAATGATCAGACACCTGACCTTTTGGGTTCTTCTGATTATGAAGTGCCAGGATGTCAAAGAATGTGGTTCTGAAATATCTGCTAATGAGCTAGCATATGTGATAGAATATCATAAATTAAAAAGTTTATAGTTCCTGGTGGAATTTTTCATTAGATTTTTGTATCAATTAATAATGAGATCAATGCTGATGAAGTTAGTCTGATGCATAGGAAGAATGTCTATTGTTTTAACTTATTTGTTAAGAAACCAATTTGAAGATTTGAAGTATTGTTGACTCACAGGTATTCTGGCATCTCCATCACTATTATAGGACAATCTTTCTTAATTTGGTCTTGAAAATATAACTTGGGTAAATGGGTCTTTGGTCTATGGTGAAGTTAAATGGTTCACAAAGAGTCCACTAGAAATGGAGTGCAAGGCCCCATGTTATATCATATAATTTTTTTCTCTTGATTCTTTTTATAATTTAAAATTAATTAAATATTACAATCACAATTTTAGACATATTATTTTCATATGTTTGGATATTTTTATATGATTTTTAATAAAAATATATCTTTTATATAAGAATCTTTATCAAACTTGTAATATTTAATTGCAGATCTATATTATATTTATATTAAATAGCTACAAATTAGGTTCCACACCATAGATAATCTAACAAAAAAAAGCTTGGGATGAGGTTTCTACATGCTAAAGTATGAAGATTGAAAAAATGTTACAACCTTTGTAGATAATAAGCAAAAACTTTAGTAAATGTTACAATTTAGATCAAATATGTAAGAATAAAATCTGAATATACTTTTCATTTTTATTTTTACTTTTTAGATTTTGTTTCTATTTCTCAAATTTTACTAGTTAAATCCCTCGAATAATAATAAGAGAAAAATCCCTCAAAAAATAATAAGAATAAGAATAAGAATGACATATTTTATCCTTCAAAATTTCAAACTTAAGATTTCGTAGAATTAGTCCTCTATACATAAAATATGATAATTCTTTGTAATTTCATGATTTTAATAAAATTTCATATGATGGTTTACAATAACTAGAAACAAGTGTCACGTAGTGGCCTGCACTTGCCGTATTTAATTATAATTATATATATAAATTTAGTTTTAATTTTATTATAAATATTGTATATATTTTAATTAATAATTATTTAATAAAAGTAAAATTATTTTAGATTAAAAATTACATAAGAAAATTTGTATAAAATCTAAAAAATAATATTTAATAAATT